>MU226021.1:870803-889982 GCA_018584345.1 Thuja plicata
CGCGCGCCCCCCTCCCCCCCCCCAATTACAGAGCGGTTCCAACCGATCAAATACTGGAGTATAACATGCAGCGTGTCGAGACTAGAAATGCTATTGTCTGTTACCTTGGCCTTTATCATATGGAAGACTTTTTCATTGATTACAGATGAAATAACGTTCACAACTTCAACTCTACATTCTTCCAACACCACAAGAACATTCAACAAGGCAATTGGATTCTTGAACGTGTTTATATAGACCTGAAATACAGCTGAATCCAAAGACCTTATTTTAACTGACAGGAATTGCTCATCCGATTCATGGAAATGCAGAGGCTTGGATATTTCAACGCCGTTAAAGAAAACTGCATGAGTCATCTTCTTGTCTCTTTGATTTGATAGATCTTCGATTTGTTGCTACAAATAAAGAATGTATTTAGTGGCTTCCTCCAGTTTGTCTGTTAATAAATGCTTTCCCCGAATGCTTCCTTTCGGAAGTAATGATCTCAGCTGTGAGAGAAGAGAGAATTTTTTGTCTTTCCACCGTTGGATATATATAAACGAACCCCCTTATTTGCTGTTATCCAACCTTGCTCTCAGCCAATAGTTACAAACACCCAGCAGCAGAGAAGTCAGACCGACTCACATACTCCAATCACAGTACATTTTGAAATCCTTTCTCTGGCAGGTATGAATACTGAAAATAAATATTTAACTTGTCTCCTGAATAAACTGGACGGAAATATTATTCATGGCCGGACAATCATTTCTGAAGCTTGATAATATCAATCTGTTACTGCAAGGCACAAATAAATATTTTTGCCAATATCTTGCTAATTCTGGCACTAAATTCTTTCACGACAATGATGGAGCAACGCAGCTTCCCAAACATTTTTGGTGTGCCCGATTCTTCCTTAACTTCTTATGCTAACATCAGAAGACATGATTCTCAAACCCAAGCAAATTTACAACTACCTTCCAATCCTTATGCTGGTAGAAATACGCATATGCCAAAACCAATATTTTTCTCCCACATCACCAAATGAAACGTTTTGCAAGAGAGTTTCACAAATAACCAATAAATGATTATGAGCTGCCTAGTATGTGAAACGGCTGCCTCAAATAATTTTTTGAATACCTTCCTGAACGGAAAGGATGAGAATGGTTCCCACGTAGCAAGCTAATTGACCATTGAATGGCAAGGAACATTCACTGCTAAAACTTTGCAATTCTCAGTCTTCGTTCATCAACAATCTGTAAACTTATTTCTTCCTTTCCTATATCGGTATGGTCATAACAAGAACAAGCTTCCGTTACTTCAGAAGTCTGCATTTATATTAAACAACATCCACTACTTACTTAAATCCACCCACAACACTGGGAAGCTCCAGTCGGTGAGGAATGTGCCTATATGCAGTAGCCTCACACACCAACTATGGGGTTCTCAATAGCTAAGATATGAAATATGAGTGCCGAAAAGTTATGACAATAGTATTTGCCCAAATCCAAACATTAAACTTCAACATTATATTCTCCTTGAATAAAACCTCACAATAACATCTGCTACTTGATAGTCAAAACCAAACTTAAAATATTAATAGCTGCTTTTACTAATACATGGTTCACTTCATTTTATGGCAAGAATAATTCAAAACCTGACCTTAGATTAGTCGGCCAATATAAAGATTGGGCCCACATGAAGTATTACGCCAAAGAAATAATCCTTCAAGTATTTAACTATTTCAATCAAGCCCAAAATATAAAATTATATTTTCTCATTACTGCTGATAATATTCAGAACCCACAAAATTGCTTAGCTAATATAAATAAACCGAGTGCAACCACTTCATTCTCAGATAAACATAGAATGAAATAGTTATTTCCTTACAAATTTGTCTCCAATGGAGACTTCACAATTTTGCTCTTCTGAACCTCATAGGCTGGTGTTAAAATTTATACCAGAATTGCATAATAAAATTAATAGCATAAGAAAATCAAAACATAACACCTGATATATCCTGGGAAAACCCTCCTACTCAAGGGAAAAACCCAGCCACACTCCAAAAGCGATCCTCTTTATTATGAAATCAAATCTGAAACAGTCTTTTACAAATATGCTGAGACTCAATGAATGAGTTATACAGAACTTCCTATCACACACAACCTTAGAACAGAAAGACTTCACACCGAATATAACTGATCACCAAACAATACAAGAACAACCTTAATATCTCAAGAAAATCAAATGCTGGAAAAATATTAGCCTCAAGATATAAGAAAAATCTCTATATCTCAAAACTGCCACCGCAACCAAGCATAGGAAAGTATATGAAACAAGGTTGACAGAAACCGAAGCCAAGAACCCGATCATCCATGTGAATAGTCAAGGAACAATATCAATTGATTCAAGTCACAGTTCGAGCAGATGAAGAGGTGACTCTTGAGAACTAGCGTGGAAGTCATTTGGGAGAACACCTGAAGACTCTTCATAGTCTATGCGAAGACTCTTCATACTCCACACGGGTCTTTCCAAATGACCATGATGCCATGTCAACAGCTAGCTCACCCTTACACGGTGACTTAATATGATACAAGAACCGATTCCAGAAAATAGGAGAAATATATAGAACATATTTACAAATAGAAGTCTCAGGTGGAACGAAGAATGCTGACATATAGCCATACTCGAAATCAGCAGGTGAACATGAATATGAAATTGCTGCTGTTGCTACATACTTCAACAGCTGGCAGGAGAACCATCTCTGATACCATGTTGAAGATTCATACCAGAAATGAAGATAAACAACAAACAAAATAAATGAACAAAAGACACAGCAAGTTATCTTGGGAAAACCCTCCAACTTGAGGGAGAAAAACCCAGCCACAAATATATCATTATATATTAATGAAAGAAGAGCAGAGGACTGCTTTACAATGCCCAAAACTAGTTCAAAACTGAAGCAATGATCATCACCCTTATGATCTGCAGACAATAAATGAAATCCATTTAATACAATCACTCAGCAAAGAATAGCAATCTCTCTCAGTGAATTTCTTCTTGAAGAATATAAAACACTGTCTTGACTCTTCAATGTCTTGTCCCTTCAAATTGAGGACCCTTTGATGCCTTTAATAAAAATGGATTATTTATATATTTCAAATTTAGGAAAGAAAGATAGTTCCCTACGCTATAACATCAACATTTTATAAATATGCCTTAATAACAAATCTTCATGTTCAACCCTGAAAGCATGGTTCAAGGAATCATTTATTCATGCTAAGGATTATATATTCTATAATGTTCAAACAACACTACCATTTTTAAACTTTAAGTCATACCGAGGTTTAAGATTCAAAGAAGATGACAAGGATTTACTTATAACTACTCAACAGTCATAAGATGAAATAAAACAGTTGAAGCCATCTAATATATAGCTGGATGCAGAGTTGGATGAGCAAGTCTCCTTTCTACAGCGAAGGCTGCAAGGAGTCCTTTTCAGGAGAGCTTGATGCCTTTGACTTGCATTCTTCAAAATTTGAAATTGAACTTAACAACAAAATCTTACTCGGATCTATATCAAGCTCAATATTTCAAAATGGTAAGCTAAACATCTCAACATGACATTGCATACGATGACCATTTGTACCTGAAGCTCAACTCTTTCCATTTTGTACATATCATACTTATCTAAGACCAATACCTAGGTTTTCTAAAGGTGAGGTCCGTTGCAATTTATAAAGAACTGTTAAAGTGCAAGCATTTTGCATAAAACATTTATGTCATACTTGTAGACTATTGGATAGTGAAAATAAGTTATATATACAGTGAAGATTCCTCACACCGGCTATTACAAGTGAAAACCTTTAGTCTTTTAAAAATTTGACTGATGGGATCATCATTTGAATGATGAATCGGATCTAATAATTTGACTGTTGCCCAATTAGTAATGAAATATAACATGCAGAATCCATTCAGACCATCACTGACAACAGGTTTTTTAAAAATTTAAGACTGCAATACCAGATTTGAGATAGCTTTGTTTAGTACCAATTAAAAGATTCATAGATCTGATTTATAAGGACTGTAAAGGATTTTATGCACAAGAACCACCTTCTGCTGCTGATTTGTTCTGTGCTAATGACTTATATTATTTTTTGAACGAACTAAATTGTTACCGTGTAGGCCTAACTTCACGCATGTGAGCCTGATTATTACCATTCCAAGCCTAATCTCAAGGTTTACCAATAATCTTATAAATAATGCACTTACTGAGAGTCTCAACTCGTGAAGGTAAATCACAGGACTCCAGTTGCATTTCATGCATAACTCTACAAAGAAAGTTTCACAGCTCATTCTATAGAGGCTGAAGGAGAAAAATTAAGAAGACTACAAAGTTTTGTAAAATAGTTAGAGGGATTTTCCTATTTCACACCCAGATAAGACTTAAACGATACAATTGGTAAAGCTCTATGATATATAAATTTTATGTGGTTCTGCGAGGGTGGTACCTAAGCAACAAAGAAATATGCTACCCACACATAGAGAAGGCTATAGCTTGCCTGAAGGAAAAGCCCCTGAATAGCAACAACAATCTAGAAATGATGACGATAACAAAGGTATTCAAATTGAGAGACATTGGCAAAAGGCAACATAAATCTGCCAACCAGCAAAACCAAGCACAGAAATTTAGAGGACAAACTAAAATATAAAAAGATTAGAAAACTTCCATGTTTAAAAGCTGTTATTATGACATTTAGGGAGCGCAAAAGCCAAAATCAATGATCCAAGAAACAATAGTTTAGCCATGATGACAAAATGCATCAAATTAAGAGTAGCCTGGAAAAATACCTACCAAGATACCCATGAGCAGTTGAAAGAGATAACATTCCATAGCAAAAGCAGAAAAACATGAATCCATCCTCTTATCTTGCATGGTCCAACATTTCATAAGGAGAGTAGAAACATCAATGCGGATTAAGCCAAACGTGGATCTATACTTTTATCTTGCGTGCAACAATATTTCAGAATGAGAATATAAAGATTAACCAGAAAGAAGCCATTTCCCTAACTAAAATTAGCCAATCAAACCACTTAGAAGGAAGTTACTTGATTTTTTGTCCTCAGAAAATACTCTGAAAATGAGAGAAGTTACCGTCTTTGGGAAAATAATGGTTAATCAGCACAAAGTCTTGAAAGCATTCAGGTAGCCTCAGACTAGCAAGCCAATTTGCAGCTTGTTTGTCTTCTCACTTGACATGCTTCAATTGGACACCATCAACTATTCCATTAATGTTTGAGCTTTCTTGATAGGCTACAAATATTGAATCACATGATATGAATTGCTTAGTTATAATTTTGAGTCACATAATATTAGTTGCATTGTTTATCATTAGTAATCATGTCATAAGATGGAACATGGCAGTGCTAGGTTATGGTGTACGCATTAGAAGGGGGGGTTTCTTTAAGTAACAACTACATAGGCATTTTGTATTGTAACTTCTTTATTTGTTACAATCTTTCTATGTGCTATCTAATTTTGTATGGTAATTTTTATGTGCTATCTAATTTTGTATGGTAATTTTTATTCCTTATTTCTATCTCTATCATTCCATGTTATATACATGAAATGGCATATTTAATCCCCAACGTAATACTAAACTTAGTGTTAGTGATTGTAGTAGCAGGAGACTTTTCATACTTGCGATGTCTTCATCAACATACAGGTTGTATGTATGTGATGCCTATACTCAGCGATGTCTATTTCTTGTAGCATGTGGCTTAGATTGCGAAGAGCTTTTCAATGTGGAGAGTTACAACAACATTTGTAGGATCTCTGCCATCATTTAAGAGCCACAATACTGCAGTTCTTTTATGCGCTCGAGTTGATGACAAGCTATGGTTCGTTCAATTCAGGAACATGCAAAGTCCTCATCATCAACTCATGAAAGGTCACACTAGTTGTAACTGCCGTTAGCATGTGTGCTACGATAGTCACGTATTCATGCATTGTCTTTTCATCCAAGTCGACAATCTGAGCCTTTTTATTGCATAGCATTTTTGGAATTCAAGTGTCATGTTGTGTAACAACTATTCATCGAAGAGACACAGGTTCTTGGTGGTTGAGTTGGACAAGTGTATGATGGGTTACCGCTATGCAATAGATGACTTTTCAGAGCGTCCGTTGCGAGTATCACTTTGAGATGTATTCTTGGAGGACAGTTTTTCGAGTCTGGTTTTCCGAGAGTGATTTGTGTAGCCTTTGTTGGCGAATGTTATTGTGATTATGATTAGCTTGGCGTCATTTTTATAGTTGTAGTTATTGAATATTATCGGGTGGACAGTTCAGTATATCTTTGTTTTTCAGTAGGTGGCTATTGACACCGTATGTAATGCTCTTCATGTGTGTTGTTCTTCAAGTTGCAGATTGATTATTATTGTATAGAGAGTATAGTGTAATCTTCTAGTGTGTGAAGGCTCGAAAAGTTTGTAAGCTTTGTTTTGAGACTGTTATTTTTATTCAATAAAGGAGTACTTTTTGGTGTGGCTGGGTTTTTCCTTCGAGAAGGAGGGTTTTCCCAGGGTATCTCCCGCGTTCTTGTGTTTTAATATATATGTTATTTGTTTTATGCTTTTGTGCTTCTAAATTTAACATGGTATCAGAGCGGGTTTAAGGAAAGATCCAGAACCAGATTTTTTCAAGCATCAAAGTATTCTTTTCTTCTCCTCTAGTTTGATTCTTCCAGGTTTCAAAAACGGTGAATGGACTTGAGGTTTAAGATAGACTGGATGGTGCATCAAATTTCACATCATGGAAATTCAGAGTTCTGATTGCATTAGATGATAATGATCTTCTAAACTATGTGAAGGAGAATGTGCCTGAGTCAACCGATAATGTTGAGAAAGCTCAATGGAAGAAGAATAACATTATGACAAGGAAGATATTGATTGATTTTATAAAGGATCACCTTGTGCCTATTATATCCAAGTTGAATTCAGCTAAAGAAATGTTTGAGTCTTCAAAGTTTGTATGAATTCAATAACACCAGCACAACTCTAGCCTTAAGACGTCAGCTCCTCCATATAAAAATGGCTAGAGGAGAATCAATTTTCTCCTTCTTTATGAAGATTACAGAATTGAAAGATCAACTTAGTGCCATTGGAGATTCAATTGAAGATAAAGACGTGGTTATGTTGGCCATGAATGGTCTCCCTCATTCTTGGGAGTCCTTTATTCAAGGCATTAGTGGAAGAGATGAATTACCCAAGTTCTATCGTCTAAGAGCTGATTGCATTCAAGATGAATATAGATTAGAAGCGAGAGGAAATGGATGAAAATCTCATCATGAAGAAGATCATGTTCTTGCTGCTCAAACATATAAAAGGAAATGAAGAGAAGGGAGAAAAGGAAATGAAGAGAAGGGAGAAAAGGAAATTTCAAGAGGAATAGAGATAGGAATTCAGAATTAGCTCTTGCACTGAAAAAGAAGGACCTTTCTAGAATTCAATGTTTCAGGTGTGACAAGTATGGTCACTTTGCCAGAGATTGTTTAACAAGACCAAAACATCAAGCTGTTGCTGCAAATGTTGATGATGCTTCACCTCATAAAGAATCTAGTGACAATTCAGAGGTTTTTTTTATTTATATCAGCCCTTTCAAGCAATTTTCCAACTGATAGTAATACTTGGTTAATCGATAGTGGTGCTTCACGTCATATTACAGGATACCGAGAGCATCTTTCTAACTTGGTGGAAAAAGATACCCATTTGCAAGTCATAATTGGTGATGATGCTTGTTATTCAGTGAAAGGTGCCAGAACTATTTCTTTTCATCTAGATTCAAGCATCCTTCTCTATTTGAGTGATGTCTTGTTTGTTCTAGGAATCAAGAGAAATCTGATTTCTATTTTAGCATTGGAGGACAAAGGATATCAAGTTGCATTTGCTGAAGGTAAAGTGCTTGCATGGAAGGAAAACACTAGCATTAAGTCAGCTCATGAAATTGGTGTTCGTCAAGAGAGTCTATATAGACTTTCTGCTCGTCCTATTTAAGCTTTAGCACATGATTCCATCAATTCAAGTGAGTTGTGGCATAGAAGATTTGCTCACTTAAATTTTAGAACTCTCTCTTCCATGGAAAAGATGGTTGTTGGTCTTCCAAAGCTTAATCAAGAGCATGATGGTATCTGCAAAGGTTGTGCTGTAGGTAAGAATGTTAAAGGTCTTTTTCACAACAGTGAAAGTAGAGCAAAAAAGATTTTAGATCCGATAATTCTGATTTATGTGGACCTATGTCTGTTGCGTCTTTGAGTGGTTTTTGGTACTATGTTATTTTTATTGATGACTTTTCTTGTAAGACTTGGATTTATTTCTTGTAAACTAAAGAGTCTGATGATGCTTTCCAGATTTAAAGAGTTCAAAGCTCAAGTTGAGAACTTGTTTGAAAAAAGGATCAAAGTTTTAAGACCAGATAATGAAGGTGAATATACTTCTAGTATCTTTCAAAAATTCTGTATTGAAGCAAGGATTAAGAGGGGCTTTTGTGTTCCATATAACTCGCAACAAAATGGAGTTGCAGAAAGGAAGAACATATCCATTGTTGAGGCAGCGAAAGTTAGGATTCATGATCAAAATTTGCAAACATTTTTTTGGGCAGAAGCTTGCAGAACAAGTGTTTATTTTCAGAATTGAAGTCCACATCAAAATTTGGATGATATGACTCCCGAAGAGGCATTCACAGATATTAAACCAGAAGTTAGTCATTTTAGAATTTTTAGGTGTCATGTTTACATTTATGTGCCTAAAGATCTAAGTTAGAACCTTCAGGCAAGAAAGGTATTTTTGTTGGTTACAGTGAGTCTTCTAGGGCCTACAAAATTTATATTCCAAGACAAAAACATATTGAAATCAGTAGGGATGTATCATTTGAAGAAGATTTAGCTTTCAAAAGATCAAAAGGGCCTTCCTTGGAGTTAGATAGAGAAGAACAAGAGATATATCAAGATATGGACATTGCTGCCCCTGATTCTCTTTCTGAGATTTAGAGGGAGTCTACTGAATTAGAAGAACCTATTGGTCCTGTTGATCCCATAGAATCAACCAATGGTCCAAGTAATGTTTCATTAGATAGAAAGAGACCTTTGTGGGCTAGACATACCATGCAAGAGACTAAAACGTATGCAGCTCCTCGTGGCACTTTCAGAGAAAGTAAGAGATCACATGAGTTTTCAAGTTATGTTTCATTAATGAGTCACATCATTGAGTCTGAACATTCAAGTTTTGAGGAGGCCTCAAATCAGTAAGTATGGAGAGATGCTATGACTGAAGAATATCAATCTATTATTAAAAATGATGTTTGGAATGTTGTTCCTAAGCCTAAAGAAAAATCAATTGTTTCTTCTAAGTGGCTGTTTAAAATTAAGCATGCAGTTGATGGGAGTATTGAAAAATATAAAGCAAGATTTGCAGCAAGAGGTTTCTCTCAAAAGGAAGGTATAGATTATGAGGAGACATTTGCTCCTATAGCTCGGTATACTTCTATAAGAACTATCATTGCTATTGCAGCAATTGAAGTTTGGAAATTACATCAAATGGATGTAAAGACGACATTTCTTAATGGTGTGATTGAAGAAGAGGTGTTTATTGAGCAACCAAATGGTTTCATGATTCATGGGAAGGAATTTCATGTATGTAGATTAAAAAAGGTTTTGTATGGCCTTAAAAAAGCACCACGTGCATGGTATGAGAGGATTACTCATTACTTATTGAGCTTGGGATTCTCCAAGAATGATGCAGATCCAAATCTTTACTTCAAGGTAATTGATGACAACCTTAATTTTTAGTTTTTTATATTGGCAATTTATTTCTTACTAGGGCAGATAATGTCATTGTCAAAATGTAAGAAAGATTTAGCTTTTGAATTTGAGATGAAAGATTTCGGTCTTATGCATTACTTTCTAGGATTTTTAAGTGTGGAAAGGGCCTAATGAGATTATTTTGAATCAAGGGAAATACTCTATAGACATTTTGAAGAGATTTGGTATGCTGGATTGCAAGTCCATGTCAACACCTATGGAAGCAAATTTGAAAAAGTAACATGAATGTGCAACTACTTCAAATTTTGTAGATCCCACTATGTACAAACAATTGATTGGTTCATTGATGTATCTAGTTAATACTAGACTTGATATTTGTTATGCTATTAACACTCTCAGTCAATTCTTGTTTGAGCCTAGACAAATTCATTTTGTTGCAGCAAAGCATATATTGAGATATTTGCATGGTACAGTGGGATATGGTTTGAAATATACTTCTTGTGAAGAGCTGAAATTGCAAGGTTTTTCTGATTCTGATTGGGCTAGGTTAAGCATCTCCGGTTGTTGTTTTAGCTTAGGTTCAGCTATAATTTCTTGGTGCAGCAGGAAACAGTCACGTGTGGCGCAAAGTACAACAAAAGTTGAATATATTGCAGCTTGTGTGGCAGCTCGAGAAGTAGTGTGGCTTCAAAAACTTCTTGTAGGACTGTTTGGGCAGACATTGGAACCTACTGTGATTCATTGTGATAATCAAAGCTGTGTAAAGCTTTCTGTTAATCCAATATTTCATGATAGAACCGAACATGTGGAGATTAAATATCATTATTTAAGAGATACGGTTCAAAGGAAAGCAATTCAACTCAAGTACATTTGTACCAGTGTAACACTGGCGTGGGGGTACGTCGGGACGAGTTTCGGGTACGGAAAAAAAAGGGCCTCAATTTTGGTACGACAAGGGTACGACGGGGGGACGACAGCGGGGGGATGGGGAGGGGCCAGGGGTGCTGCATTCTATACATATAGAACTTGAAATGCTAATTATGAAATGATGTTTAAATATAACATACTAAATTGGTTCTTGGAATCTTGAAATACTTGAACATAGCAAAATTGCAACACGAACCTGAACCATTGAACATTCAACATAGAAACATAGGTGATAGTAACATACATACTCATAGTAACATAATGATAATGATAAAATTATATTAGTTCTATGATTCTATCAAAGATTCAAAATTCATTATTCAAATATGAAATATCATAAAGATGATCATGATTACAATCAACAATGAGTAGCATGATATGAATCATGATTGATATCAAAATGAGTACAAAATCATGTCAAAATGTAAGGAAGGGAGGCCTCTAATCATCCCTCAAGTCAAAGTCCTCATCACCAGAACTACTTGACTCCTCATGGTCATGTTCCGCCAAAGGAACACCAACTAGCCCTACATTGGCTTGTGGCGCAATCTCGTCCTCATCAATATGAGATGGATCCTCTAGCTCTACATCCCATCGTGCTGCTGGGCTCTCTTTGTACACGTGCGTCTTGTGATCTACGATACGCAAGACACTGTGTACAACAACTAGCTTCTCTGTTCTCTTAGAGGTAAGGCTGTTCCTCTTAACAAAATGGATGAAGCTATAAGTAGACCAGTTCCTCTTTGCAGCTAAGGAACTAGAAATTTGAGATAGCAAACAAATGGTCCTTGTGAGAAAATCAGAAAAGTAAAACAGTAAACTCTTAAGTTCACTTAAAAATTTAAAATTTAAAAACTTGAATAGTTTCTAAAGACGAGGAACTACAAACCTGAGATAGAAATTGAATGGCCAGTGTGCTAATCTTTGACTTCTGTGATCCATGACATTTCCACCACAAAATCAGATGCTTCTGTGCCATAGTTTTGATGTCCATCTTTGCCAAATCCATGTAACCTGGAGCACAATAAGTTGTAACATAATGTCATAAACATACTCAATAGTAAAACTAATGTTACTAAACTCTAGATACTAAATAACGAATATTGAATTAACAATTACCTGTAAAAGTGGCAAATTCTGTCCACTCAGAGCGAATCTCTGCAACAGTATCACCATCATACACCTTACCAATGCGCCTAAAGAACCTAGCCTTCACCTCATCATCCCGAAGTGGTGTAACTCTACCAGGCCTAGGCATGTACCACTTAGGATTCAATGCATAGGTAGTCATGTGCAAAGGAGTGTTCAACTTCTTCCATATGCGGTGAATGATAGGCTGAATGTGCTCATTGTAGAATGCTAAACTGGGGTCCCTCTCACGCACATCAACCCTTATCTGGCCAAGCATGGAATCGATGCACTCATAAACCTCTCCAAGGGTAGGTGCATCCCCATCACCATATCTGATCACCTGGAAAACTGGAGTAATGATGGAGACTGTATTTTGCATCACTCCAAAACTGATCAGTCTTCACTGTCTCCTTCACCCTCTTCCCCTGGTCTGACTTTGACTCAGCCCATCGATTCCATTCTTGTTTCATAACCATGAGTTGCAATGGCTCTTACAACTCAACCATTCTCTCCAAGAGAAAGTAATATGATGCATATCTGGTCTCAACTAGTTTCAAGAGCTCCTTCGCAAAGATCCTGAAGAGTGCATGTGAAGTGTGGTGATTGCAGATAAACATCTGCACATCTCTCGCATCATTAACCACTCCTTTAATCCAGTCAATCTTCTCCATGTCCTTGAGTGCATTGTTCATGGCATGCACACAACATCGAGTCCACCAAATATGTCTATAGGCTGCCTCAACAAGCCTCCCTGCAGCTTTGCACACATGTGCTGCATCTGTCACTACTTGGACAACATTTTGTGGCCCAACCTCCTTAATGGCTTCCCTAAGGATGTGAAACTGAAAATTAGCATCTTTGCGATGCCTTGAACAATCAACTGCCCTCAGAAGGTATGGGCCCTCAGTGCATGTGACCATGATGTTGATGAGTGGACAATGTCTAATGTCCGTCCACGCATCCATAATTATGCTGCAACCCGACTCCATCCAGCATGCCTTCATCTGCTCCATCATAACCGCAATCCTATTATACTGCCTATCCAAGATCGTGGTCCTCAATTTGTGCTCACGTGGTGGCACAAATGATGGCCTTGCCTCCTTCGTCACCAAGGACATCATCTCCTAATAATAAGGAGATTGAGCTACATGCAATGGTATGCCGTTGACAAAGAAGAAGGTACTAATGGTATCGTCTATCCGATCCTTCATGTGCACATTAAACAAATCAGCAATGGGACTAGTAGAACTTCCTACCTTGCGTTTCCCCTTGCTACTCTTCCCTGTTGCACTCTGAATGGATGAAGGTCTAGAAGCTGATTCTGACATAGTCCCTGCTCTCTGATGCAAGATACGCGTAGAAGTATCTCGTTGCCCCTGTAACTGCTGAATTGCTTGAACCTGTTGCCTAGCAGCCAAAGACTTAGGCACTGGAACTGCACTATCATCAAGAATGCACCACAAATTGTTTATCTCAATTCTAAATTTGACATTTTCAGCATCTAACAGGAAACTGCATGAACTCACACCATATCTTCTCGTGCCACCACTTGTATTCGTTGGGGGTGAAAGTCTTATTGCAAATTGTTTTAGAGGAGACTTTGGATCACAAGGACCCCTAGCAAATGGTGTCAAAATTTGAGAGGGGCAATCAATAGAAGCTGTTCCTGGTGCAACATAATTCGATTGGGCTTTTGGATCAGCCCCATGGTCACTTTCCTCATGCTCAGGCCCATACTCTGATAAACTTGCACCCTCAGAGTTCAATTCCATGTCTTCACTAGAGGCCATTTAGAATCTGCATTTCAAAAAATGATAAGTTTCAGCCTAGTTAGTAATTTTAATTTAAAAAACAAAAATAAATTGTTAATTTGTAATTTTAAATAACTAGTTTGAAGTTTCAGCCTAGTTTAGAAATTGAAATACGTTTCAATTTTCAACCTAACTTAATAAGTATAACAAAAAAATTAAAATAACATTGTAACAATGCATTCAAACATTTAGATTTTCAATTTTTTTTTTTTTTTAGAAAACCAACAATGCATTCAAAGAATCAAAGTTCAAAGTTCAAACAATAAGTTACAAAAATAAAAATACTTTAACAAGAATGAAGAATGAGAATCTAAATTTAAAACAATGCATTCAAGTTTTCAACATTTTCATTTGGTTTTAGAAAACAAATTAAGAAAATGAAAATCTGAAAGTAAAACAATGAAAATTGTAAAAAGTAAAAAACCCTACCTTGTGCTTTATGAATCTTGACCTTCTTGCTCCTCTTGCTCTTGATCTTGCAATCACTTGCAAAATCACTCTCCAATCACTCTTTCAACTCTTTTTCACTCCTTCCTCTCAGCTGTTGCAAAGATTAAAAATATGAATGCCAAATCAAAATGAGAATGCCAAATGAAGTATATGGGCCTTATGAAGGCTTAGAGGGCCCTATATGGGACCCACATCATTTTAGGGCTCCATAGGAACCAATTAGAAAAATAAAAAGTATTAAAAAACTTAAAAAAATTCACTTTTTAAAGCTTGCCGCCGACCGTACCTCGTCACGTCCCGGAGTACCCAAGTACCGTCCCGAAGTACCCAAGTACAGTACTGGAGTACCCGAGTATCGGAATACCCAAGAGGTGCGAGGACGGGTGCGTTAGCGGTACGACAATGCTTGGGTGGCAGTGGGGGTACTCCGGTACGTGGAGTACCCGTCCCGAGGATGTCCTGGTATCGGGTACTCCGGGTTTTGGGCCGGATGCACGTCCTTGGGTTACACTGATTTGTACTAATGAGCAGATAGCTGACATTCTCACAAAGCCACTTGCCAGAGTGAAGTTTTCATATTTTTGAGATAAGCTTGGTATTGTGGAGAATGATGCTCTTGCTGAGAGAGTCTCAACTTCGGTGATTCTTGCTTCTTGCTAATAATAATGCATTTTTCTTTGTGACGGAGAAATTTGAGGTGAAAGCCCTTGTAATGCATTTTTTTTTGAGACAAAGAAATTTGAGGTGAAAGCCCTTGTTTGGCTCTGAGACGGAGGTATTGCTCTTTCCACTCATGGGAGTAGCCATAGTGGATGTCATGTTGAGAGACTCCATGACAACATCACTTTGAGTGACTCCGTGATGAGAGCTTGTGTATACATTTATTTCACACATGGGAGTAGCCATGGTGAATATCATGTTGAGCGACTCCATGATGCTATCACGTTGAGAGACTCCGTAATAATTTTTTTGTTTTCTTCACAATGGGTGTAGCCATTGTGACTGTCATGTTGAGAGATTACATGACATGAGAATTTGAAAAGATATCTCCTTTGCTAAGAGGGAGTGTTAGTGATTGTCGCAGTAGGAGACTTTTCATACCTGCGATGTCTTCATCAACATACAGGTCGTATGTATGCGATTGCTATACTCATCGATGTTTATTTCTTGTGGCATGTGGCTTAGACTACGAAGAGCTTTTCCTTGTTGATCGGTTCCTCAATGTAGAGAGTCACAACAACATTTGTAGGATCTCTGCTGTCATTGAAGAGCCACGGTACTGCAGTTCTTTTATGCGCTCGAGTTGATGACAAGTTATAGTTCGTTCAATTGAGGAACATGAAGAATCCTCATTGTCAACTTATGAAAGGTCATGCTAGTTGTAATTGTCGTCAACATGTGTGCCACGACAGTACGTATTCAGGCATTGTCTTTTCATTCAAGTCGACAATCTGAGCCTTGGTATTGCGTAGCATTTTTGGAATTCAAGCATCCCATGTTGTGTAATAGCTATTCATCGAAGAGACACATGTTCTTGGCGGTTGAGTTGGACAAAGTGTATGATGGGTCACTGCTATGCAATATATGACTTTTCGGAGCGTCTGTTGCAAGTATCTTTGTGAGATGTATTCTTGGAGGACAATTTTCCGAATCTGGTTTTTCGCGAGTGATTTTTGTAGCCTTTGTTGGCGAATGTTATTGTGATTATGATTAGCTGGGTGTCATTTTTATAGTTGTAGTTCTTTGAACATTATTGGGTGGACAATTCAGTATATCTTTGTTTTTCTGTAGGTGGCTATTGACATTGTATGTAATGTTCTTCATGTGTGTTGTTCTTCAAGTTGCAGTTTGATTATTATTGTATAGAGAGTATAGTGTAATCTTCTAGTGTGTGAAGGCTCGAAAGTTTGTAAGCTCTATTTTGAGACTGTTATTATTATTCATTAAAGGAGTACTTTTTGGTGTGGCTGGGTTTTTTGCCTCGAGGAGGGTTTTCCCAGGGTATCTTTGGTGTTCTTGTGTTTTAAATTTTAATATATATGTTATTTGTTTTATGCTATTCTAGTTCTAAATTTAACACTTTGGAACATGACAACTAGTCAGGTCCTTTGTTCAACCATGGCCTTGGATTATACTATGATTCATCATATAATGCTACAAAGGTTGAACACTACTGCTACATAGTGTTGTCTATCTTTCAATCTTGAGCTGTCATGCCATGTATCATGATTTTGTGGTGTACAATTTTAATTTCAACCAACTTGATAAAGAATTCCGCTAACATCACTCTTGGCCTTTGATGGTGATCCCTTTTGTTTTCCTTTGCTTCGTAATAGTGGTCCACAGTGGTCCATTTGGGTCTGATGGCTGCCTAGAAGTAGAAATCTGTGGAATTGCCTCAAATGCGAGGTTGTTTGTTCCAATGAGATCATCAACTATTCTCATTTGAAGCTTCAATTGATTCGTTGTCTTTTGAAACAATGCCATCACGTTCAAAAGAATCCTCAAGTTTCACATATGAAAAACTTGTTATGTTGAACCTTTGTATCTCATTTTTATCTGCATCATTTGTCTGGAAAAAAAGAAAACCAATGCACCTCAGGTCATCTAGATTTCAATTCAAGATTTTTCACCTTTTGCCAAATTGTATAAATTTAAAGTCTTGGCCTTTTTATTGAGTTTACCACTAGCAATCACCTTGAATTTGTCTTTTACACTGTAATGTCCCTGGATAGTATGGACTGAGAATTCGGGATGATTATCTTAAATTCTTTACTCTTACTTTGAATCACTTTTTATAAGCTTATAAACCCTTAAGATACATGTAATGATAATATTGTTTTCCAGATTACTATGTATATCTTAAGTTCCTTGTAGGACAATCGCCTCTTGATATATATAATTAATATTCAAATGAATGCTATCTTTATTTTATGGTTTCAACAATTGACTTGCTACTTTGATGTTATTTTGTGATGATTATATTTCTTAACATAATTTGATATGAACCTTATATTAATATTCAAATGCAATGACTTTGATTTGTCATATATAAGCAATTGATCACTCCTTATTGTTATGAAGTGATTGGGGCTCTTTATAGTATTTAAGAAGTTTTAACTTTACAGTTTGGACTAAGATACAAGCTGAAATGCATGTCTCTTGGTGCTGCTCGAGTGATGTTTTTAAATATATATGGCTGAGTTGCCTTACGACAACCACTTCTTTCTTTGATACGCTATCAATTATGAATGAAGATTTAGATAGTAATGTTCGATAAGTGGCGTGATTGCTCAATGAACTCCCTAAATCCCTCCTTATATTTGATACTTTTTGTGTGATATTCTCTTTATGATTGGATCCCAGAGTGCTAACGATATCCTTATATATATGAACGCTATGGTGTGAGTAAGGTATTGAAGGGTGACAACACTTGTTGCACTCTGTTGACTCCGATTCCAATCAATCCTTGTTCCGTATGAAGTCTGAGCTATTGCCGATTGCCTGATGGGTGCTGAGTGTACCGCATATATATATCATTCTCCTTTCTATCCTCCCCTATTCTATTTTCTTTTCCCCTCTTATATAAACCTGCGCGTGGGGTCACGTCCTTCCGTGTGGATGAAACATGACCTCCTCCTTAGTGCCATTCAGATATTTACGTGGACCATCTATTGAGGCTTATCATGCCTCTTCCTGACCCTTGACCATATGGGTCCCGCCTCTTCCTTCCGTCGACCATGGGGAGTTGCCGACGATATCCTTACTTCGGTCCATATTGTTAAAACTTAAATGTGATGGTCGATATTATATTGATCGATATTATGGATTAAGGATTATATTATTTTATTTACCTTGTTTAGTTATATAGTATTAATATAGTTAATTTATTATATCAATATATACATTAATAATATATTGTTGTCAATTATTATATTAATATTAATGTTAATGTTTGTAGCTTTAGTCGTATGATCATTAGAATACATATAATAAATGTTGATTAATAGTAATATAATATATATGTTATATTATTATCAAGGTTACCCGGAGACGGGGAGACTTTGAGGTCTCCAGTACTGGTACCGGTACCGGTACGCGTATTTTTCAAAAATAGGAGACGGGGGTACTTGGGGTACTTGGAGACGGCAATTTTTTTATAAAAATAATTTAATAATTCCTAAGAAACACCATATAGATTCATAACGTAGTGCTTTGAAAACAAGAACAATGGAAAGTTATAAGTATGAAGTTATGAACATTGAACATGAAAAGTTTAAAGAGTCAAAGACTAATACTAAATAGTAATGTCATTTTAATATAGAGTCAAATAGTTCAAAAGTTCAAAACTCTTATTGCATATCTCATAGTCATATCTGATTTTTGAATATCGCATATGATTATCATCATATCAATAATCAGATTAATAATCGCTGAGATTATCATTACATATGGAAGTTTGAAATTCAAAAATATATAGTTTGATGCTAAATCGCTAATGTGCAAACAAAAAACTCAAAGCTACAAACAAAAATCAGAAATCTATCTATATCATCTACTTATTATTATAATAATAAATAATAAATTATATAATCCGATAACAATATATTATTATTTAATATTTTATATATTGTAATTTATTATTTGTTATATTAATATTTAATTATTTATTTATTTGAATTTTGTCTATTTAATATTTATTAAAAATGTTAAATCATAAATGGCCTTGCTAAAAAAACATTCAAATAAGGGTCAATATCATAAAATGACTTAATGTTGTATTTTAAATTTCTTTTTTAATTAGGAGATGTGGGGGAGACTTCATTTTTTGGAATCAGAGACTTCGATTCTTCAGGAGACTTCACCATGAAGTCTCCGACCATTTTTGAAGACTCCGGAGACGCGTCTGGAGTGGGCGAGACAGGTCTCCGGGTAACACTGGTTATTATTAATCATATGAAATTTAATATTCAATATTAAATTATTATATTATTCTTAATTAATAATTGATTGATGAAACATTATAAGATTGATTAAATTATAATTAATGGGAAGAGACATGTCCTTTC
>MU226021.1:891155-918735 GCA_018584345.1 Thuja plicata
GAAGTGACGACTTCCAAATGATTATCACTTGTATTTGTAAGATTTATTGAAAGGTGACGATCTTACAATAACTTTACCTTCTATTGTGATAGACATCTTGTGATGGCTGAAACATATCATAATAGATAGAACTTGTGGATAGAGTCGCCGATTGAGGCAATCCACATTAAAGCTCGTGATTTTGTGGATAGAATCGCCGATGGAGGCAATCCACTCTAAAGCTCGTGATTTTGTGGATAGAATCGCCGATGGAAGCAATCTACACGAGAGCTTGTGGATAGAATCGCCGATGGAGGCAATCCACTCTAAAGCTCGTGAGTTTGTGGATAGAATCGCCGATGGAGGCAATCCACCCGAGAGCTTGTGGATAGAATCGCCGATGGAGGCAATCCACATCTTGAGACTGTGTTTCTATTGATTACATCATGAGGAGGATGCTTTTATTGCTTACATCATATGATTGATGTTGTCAAGTGTCATATAAGTGTTGACATTGGATTGATTTATCCTCCCGAGCTAAGAGCTAGTGTTGATGTTTTGTATAGCTATGGTGAGGGTCATAAGTGTTGACACAGGAGACCACTACACATTCTATTTGATCATCCTCCCTAGCTAAGAGGGAGGGTTAATGTTTGTAGCTTCAGTCGTATGATCATTAGAATACATATAATATATGTTGATTAATAAATAGCTATGGTGAGGGTCATAAGTGTTGACAAAGGAGACCAATACACATTCTATTTGATCATCCTCCTTGGCTAAGAGGGAGTGTTAATGTTTGTAGCTTCAGTCATATGATCATTAGAATACATATAATATATGTTGATTAATAATAATATAATATATATGTTATATTATTATTAATCATATGAAATTTAATATTCAATATTAAATTATTATATTATTTTTAATTAATAATTGATTGATGAAACATTATAAGATTGGTTAAATTATAATAAATGGGAAGAGGCATTCCTTTCTTATAAATAATAATGAATAGACAGGTTCCATGAAGGGACATCTCTCTCCTAGCCTCATTCCCAATATAAATGAAAGAGAGATTGTTGAATTTGGAAAACACATACAACATAGAGTGCTATTACATTTGCGGCTATCCTAAAACTTAACAATTAATAATAATTTATTTGTTTATTATTAATATATTATATTATGATATTAATATAATATATATTTAATAACAAACTATGTTGTATAAAGGATAATATTGATTTAATATATTATATTATATTATAATATATTATATCCTTAGATTATATTATAATTTATAATTTATATTTATTATTAAATTCTATTCTCGAAGTGGGGACATTACCGTCCGCCCTTCCTCAAATTACTTGTGGGGACATTACATTTCGTGGGAAGGATGGGCACAAGTGACCATTCCTACATGAAAATGTTTTGAGGAGCTAAAGATAAAGGTTTTATTCTTTGATTTTAAAAAGAGATGGGAACGAGGACATAAGTGTGGCCAAGAAGAAAAGCCATGTTGTTTGTGCAAAAGATGTATGGAGGCTAGGGCACGTATTCGAGCGAAAGGACAAGAGGAAAAATGGAGTATGCTTCAAGTGTAGAGAAGAATGGAAGCCACGTTATGTTTGTAAGGGAAAAGGTCGAGTAATAAAATTGAAGTAATACTCAAAAGGAATTAAGAGAACCCAAGCAAACGAACAAAACATGAAGATGAGAACGAAGAAAGCGGGACTCTGGCAATTATCTCAAAAGCATCCAAGCACAATCCTTTTAGAATTTAAGGCGTCATAAAAGGGAAAAAGGTAACAACCCTTGTGGATAGTGGGGCAACCCATAACTTTATTGACGAGGTACTGGTCACAAGATTAAGATTGGAAACTGAAGACTTTAAGGGGTTACAAGTAACCTTGGCCAATGGGGCTACCACCCCATGTAAAAGGAGAATCCCCCAATTAAATATCACCTTAGGAAAACACCCAGTCAACGAATTTTTTTACATTGTAAATATGGGAGACTAATGTGATCTTGGGCACCCCATGGATATATTTCTTGGGATGTTTCATATTTGACCTCCCAAAATTAGAGATATGTTTTATGCACAATGGGAAGAAGATAACCTTACACGGACTATTTGATGGATCTCCATTGGTAATCTCATATAAAAGGATGGTAAAGATCATTAACCATTGACAAGTAGAATGGGCCGCCCAATGCTTGGTCCTAGATAAGTCCTCTACCAAAGGAAAATCAATCCACATTGACATATAGCCTCTATTAAGCAAACACAAGAAGGTTTTCAATGATATTCCTCCAATTATTTCCCCAAAGAGAGGTTTTGAGCACTCTATTGAACTTACAGAGGGGGGCAAAGATGTTTTGTTAGTTTCATCAAAGAGAAAATATGTATCCTCAATTGTGTCCTCCATATATGCAATATGTGAATTACAAAATAAATTTGCAATGCCATCAACCTTGCAAGTACAAGGAGGAAATTGAAAAGACCATTAAGGATTTATTTTTGATCGGTGAATGCTTTTGACTAGAGCTATGAACCAGTGGGGTCACAACAAGGGACCCCATTCCCAAGAGTTTTTTGCTTGAGGCATATAAACACCTCCCTGTTTTGATTCCTGTTGTTTGCTTGTCACTCTCCCATCTTCTTATCAGTCCCCTGTGTATTTCTCCCTGCCACCTTCTCCTTATCGCTCCTCCTCTTATCTCTCCTTGTTCCCCTTATCACTCCCTGTACTCCTTATCTCTCATATCCTTCCTTCTCCTTATCTCTCCCATCGATCCTTATCCCTCCCCATCGACGCATCCTCTTCTTCCTTATCTCTCCACGACCCCTTATCTCTCTTGACTTTCCTTGTCTCTCCTTGTCATCTTAGTCTCTCCCTGTCCGCTTGTCCTCTTCTCTGTCAGCTTCATTGTTTTTCTTTTTTAAATTCTATTTGCCTGTCTGAGTTGATAGTGACAATTGAGCTGCGACGACCATCCGACTCAACATTCTTCCTTTCTCTGTGTGCACGTGCTTGCATACCCGCCTCTTTCGTATCATCCATCAAAAGCACGCGCCATTGAACATGTGCAAACCAACCTTAGTGTGGACAATTTCTCCGTCATCGACAGACGGACCCAAAAGAGTTTCGAACCAATGACTGTCGTATTAACATGGCTCCCAAAACCATTGCACCGCA
Source organism: Thuja plicata (assembly GCA_018584345.1). Classification (NCBI taxonomy): domain Eukaryota; kingdom Viridiplantae; phylum Streptophyta; class Pinopsida; order Cupressales; family Cupressaceae; genus Thuja; species Thuja plicata. The sequence goes on from MU226021.1 coordinate 894,344, forward strand.
GGGTCATCCCCAAGACCATTAAGCAATTATTAGAGATGGGGCACATCCAACCAAGTTCCAATCCCTTTGCCTCGACTATGGGTACTCTCAAAGAAGAAAGATGACACAATGAGGAAGTGCATCGATTATAGGGCATTAAATAAAAAACAATAAAAATAGATATCCCATTCCCCGAGTTGATGGGCTCATTGACAAACTCCACAAAGCAGTCTTCTTTTAAAAAATTGACATACCAAAGACAGCCTTCATATGCCACTTTGACCATTTTGAGTTTCTTCACCTTTGGACTCGTTGGACTCTGTTTCGAAGTTTGATATACCCTCCTTGGTCCTCATAGAAGTACTCAATCAGCTTACTCTCAAAGTAGAAACCTCCCTGTCTCTTTCAAGACAATTAAAATATTTCCATGTATTCAATAATTGTTGGCCTTTGTGGTTTTGCAAATAGGAACCTTGATATTGGTCATGTTATATATGGTGATCCCATCTCTTCTTGTCTTGTTAGGTTTACTTGTGATCTTTTCATTTTTTCTTTTCTTTGGTCAGTTATCCCTCAAATGATAACATGCTTTGAATCCTTGAAATTCTCACCTCCTTTGGAATGGGTTCCAACAACTAATTCACCAATTCAGGCGTTTCCTACCCTTGGCTCTTTTGGTTGCTAGTTTCTCTTGGTGTTACACTTTTATACATTCTCTTGGGCATTTCTATAATAGTGTCCAGCACTTGAAATCTTCCAATGGTTTGTTGGAGTAGCTTGCTTTTTTTATTTTGTCTCTCCTTTGACAACTTTTTCGATCAACACTGGTCTCTGATTTGTTTTGCCTTTGCCTCAAGCTTCTGTTTTTCTTGTTTTGCTAAACCCTTATCCATTTCCACCAATGCTTTCTAGTCCCACTCTTCTATTGTGTTCCATTGATTTGTTAAATTCCTTACCTTCCTCTTTGTTGTTGCCAGGTCTCATGATTTATTTATGATGTTTGGATTGAATAAGCTCAAATGATAAAGGATAGTTACTTCACTGGCAAGATGTACCAGTTTAATTTAACTTTGCAACTGTCTTAACTCAATTCATAATCATGGGAGCACAATGCCTTCTAGCATACAAATAAACATTGAAAGGTAGTGTTTCACATTTTTCAAGTGAATTCTCCAATTCTAGCCTGGGATCACCGTTGGTCTCTTTGACAGTACCCTGAAACACTTTGCTGGAAGTGCTTCTTTTTCTCTACATGGGTTGGCTCGCTGAACTTTATTATCATTGCCAAAATAAGTTAAGATCTATACTTGAACACTGTTGCTCTTTTGGAGTAAGTGCTTCCGACTGCAATATTCATCTTCATTGTTAAAAGCTCTTGGAGGTTGAAAACTATACCCAGTGCCATTTTGTTTGCCATAATAACCCATTGTCATTGGTGTGTTGATATGTCACTCTCTTCAATATTCTTGTTGCCAACACTCCATTTACCACTCTTACCATTGTATTGACATTGTCATTGATTTTGCCAATATTCAAACCTGTACTATTCTTTCACATCATGTCTCATTGTTGTAGCTGCATCCACTTCATAGTCAACTAGTCCTATCATCTCTTTGATTAGTGAAATTTCTAATTAGATTATTACATGGCCGAAACACAATTTCCTCAAGTTCAAATAATTTAGAAGGAATTTGGTTAGCTGTTCAGGTCAACCAAAACTTAAATTCCCTATTTCCTCCAATGTACTGTTGACTCTAATCAATCTGTCATTTCTTCACTCTTTGATTAGCCCCTTGTTATTCCTCTGATTGGCTCTAATCCGTTGGCTTGTTCCTCTAAAAGTTGACATGGCTACCTTTGTTGTTTATCTCCTCCACTTGCCCCATGTCCGTTGGTAACCTAGGTAACAGTGGAAAATACATCCTCACTTGTTGATGTTTTGTGGTTTCCTTATTTGGCCATCTTTTCTCACACTTTACTATTTATTTTCAAATTTCTTCTCCACAGCCTCACAACTGATTTTTTTTCTTTTTGCGTGTAGAGCTCTTTTCACTCCAAAGGTAATAATAGCTCTCCTTGGTCCCCCTTTTGTAGCATATCTCTTAATTAATGCCTCACCTATTCCCTTTTTCTCATTTGTGATGCTTTTCCAATGCTAATTTCCTTCTGTCTGTGGTATGTCTTTCCTCAGTATCAACCTTTTTCATTCAGTCTTCTACTTCCATCTTTTCTCTTTAAGTTTATGGTTTCTTGAATACAGTTTCCTGCCCAAATGATTTAGGTCAATCAGATAACTCTTTGCATGCTGGCACTAGGATGCCTTCTCATATATACTCCTAAAAGTGGTGGATAAGTTACTCTTTGAAATTATTAGCTACCTAGTTCCCCTTCTACATGATTTAGGTTGTTGGGATGTGTACAATACCATTCGCCACATGCGCTAGAAGATATTTCAGGGAAGTATCCCGCTCTCTCCTAAGATTGCCTAGTCATATCATCTTACACTTGTTCATTCTCTTGTGGAATTCACCAGGATGTGTGTTGGCTCTTTCACGTGAAGGATGACAAACTTGTTTATCCTCCAAATTTTCTTGTATATTGTGAAAAATATTTTTATTAGAGGCCGTTTTCACTTAAATTTACTTGTATTGTTGTAACTATAAGTCAGATCATGTCATCTAAATATACTTGAGGATCAGAAGTATTCTTCCAACTTATTTTTCCTTCGGGGACAAATACTTTGTCTTGATGGATAGATCTTTAAAAACAAATATCAAAATTACAAGAAAAAAGACAAGCCTCATACTTTGTCTAATTTACATAGTCATTTGCATTTGTCAAAGTTCTCTTCTCTTCTGAGCAGTAAGGTTGCACTGTGAATCAGAAGCATACTTATGACTTGTTTTTTGTTATTGTACATTTATCAACCAATTATTCTTTTATCTTCTTTATGCAAAATGGAAATTTCCAGAGAGATTTGCTAAGTAAAAATGTCTATTATAATTATGATTGTTGATAGAACTTGTGCATGTTCTGATCATTTGACATTCTGTTAATTTATTTTCCTCAGTTGAAGAAGTTCAAGGTTGTCCTGAAATTGGAAATTCGAGTTCAACAACTGGAAGCAATAGTGAGAAGCAAAATGCTGTGGTCCTTCTAACATACAATGTTTGGTTTCGAGAAGACTTGGAGGTGCATGCGAGGATGAACGAATTAGGGAATCTCATTGAGCAACATCAGCCACATTTTATTTGCTTTCAGGTACCTTTATGTTTGTTGTCATTTCTGTGTTTTTACATGGTACACAACTGATGAGATAATTTGAATTTTATTGTTTGAAGTACCTAAATGCAGTTATTGTATCATAGATTTCCTTATATTCATTTACACAAAGCTTGAATTCTGGCAATAGGAAGTTACTCCCAATATATATGAAATTTTTCGACATTCCAATTGGTGGACGAAGTACCAGTGCTCTATTTCTCCTCAATCTGCAAAGATGCGAGCATATTTTTGCATTCAGGTAAGATTTGTCTCTCTTCCCCTCTTTGTGATTCATCCTTGTTTGTTACCACCTCTGCTCTAATGATGATACATTAGTTGCTTTGTCAATGCATTGTTATAATAGTATGCATTTTTCTATGGCTAGTGCATGAAAGTTTTGTACAATAATTCGTTGTTTGATTCATATTGATTCAATTTTTATACCATAAAGCAAACGTTAGGATTTATTGATTGAATATCCTATCCTTATTGGTGCATTTTTATATTAGTTTATGGCATAAAAGGCCTGTGTAAAGAAATGAAAATAGTTCCTTAATGCAAAGCAAATATTCTTGTATTTTTTGAATGGGAAAGGGCAGATGAACACAGATGAGGTTGTGGGCTTTCAATGCACCACACATGTAGCTAGATGGTCAATTCTCCTCTGTGAATGAATTCTATCCAGGTATAGTGGACATTAAGCTTTTTTTTATAGAAATCGGTGCCTTCAAGAAGCGGCCCACTAGGCTGGGAAACTCTTCCAGGACTAGATCTGCATAAATCTTTTCTAAGGAAATCATGACCATAGTCATTGCAGATGCAATCTAAAGGGCATCCTTCATGTAAAGAAAGCAAACATTGATGTTCTATTGATGGTATTGACGTTTTTAGATTTTTTCGAGGAGATCATCAACATAAAATGAGCTTTTCTGTGACTCACTTTATTAAACAGAATTAATTGGTAGCACCAATGTTTGTAAGTACAAAAAGCCATGAGAATATAGTTAAATTGCCTAATCCTAGCACGATTGTGATTTCCTTTGCCTCCTTTACCTTTGTAATGGTATTTAAGCAAGGCTTAGGTACCATTCAATTCAAGCATTCATTTGCAACTTGTCATATCTTTGCCTTAGTTTAGAACACTCGGTTCACACACTATGGTCTTGAGTCTTGACCTCTCAAAGGATAAATCTTTTTTATTACAGATGCAAGGTACATGATCCTCGTTTATTAGGAGTTAATTATATGGCTTTTGGAATCTGTTGCTCACAAAAGCTTTATGCCTCTATTTGTCATACTTATTGTCACTTTCGTAGTCACCTGAAATCTTGACCTTTTCATCACCTATGTGGAGAGTGACACATTGAAGCCACACACTCTCTCTTTATTTTTTGCATTTTCTTGGAGTTGATACTTCAACAGACAAGGTGTTCCTCTTTCTTCCCCTTTCATTGTTTATAATTCTTTATCATTCATTTATGTTATTGCATGTGCTAGATTAGAGGCCTTAGGGTCATTCTCATTTATTAGTATACATTTTAGGGAGCCTAAAGCAAATCCTCTACCTTATTGGATTTTGATTTACATTCATTTTCTTTCTCTTCTTTATCCTTTCCAATTGTAATACAATATATCTGCATATTCTGTAGATTCCTGTACTCATCATGTCAACGATTCTTCTGAAAACTATGCCATTGCCCTATCTGAAAAAGGCAACCTGAAAGATGCCCCATCCATCCAATGATTGAACCGATGAAGATGATATATTTATTCAAGCCTTTCTTAATGACAGCCATATGAGAAACTCCTTCCCTTTCTCCTTGAGCCCCACCCTCTTAGCTTCCAATCTAGCTGGTTCACCATCCCACCAATCTGCAGGAGATGGTTTTGACCATGGCTGCACTTGCTCCAAATTGTCAGCCTAATTTGATTGCAAACAAACTCATTGCTCAGATATAGAAGTCCAATCAGTTTCCTTCCTCCTCTACAAACAATTCCGACCTACTTCCCAGTTTTGCTAACCATTCCAAGTCTTTTCAAGTTTTCCGAGTCTCCTCACCTTGGTTCTGATTTGTTCCAGCTTATAACATAGTTGGTCATCGACTAAAACAGATTTTTGTAGCAATATTTTCACATATTCAAAGTATTTACATCCCCTTTTGTGTACGTCAACTTCGTTCTAAGATTCCTCTTACCCTCTTGACAGTGTGTTTCCAATCCATTTATCACACTCTTTGCTTCTATAACTCCTCTCCTGAGACATTTCACAAATTGACATTGGTTCTTTTATTCCTAAAATCACTTTTGAGTCTTTGACAGAAATTCTGACATTAAAACAATATTGTAATTATCACCAAGATTGGATCCCAACCAACCCCTATGCGACCTACAAAATAATTCACTTGCACTGGTTCAGCCCTGGATTGGTACCTTTCATTTCCTAGCCATTGAACACAATCAGTTGATCATCTCCTCAGCCTTCTGAAAAGAACTTTGGCTTGATAAAATTTCCCAAGACAACTTTTGAGTCTTCGACAGAAATTCTGACATCAATACAATATTGTAATTATCACCAAGAATGGATCGCAGCTAACCCCAATGCAACCTACAAAATAATTCACTTGCACCTTCACTGGTTCAGCCCTGGATTGGTACCTTTCATTTCCTAGCCATTGAACACAATCAGATGATGATCTCCCCAGTCTTCTGAAAAGAACTTCAGCTTGATAAATTTCCCAAAACAACTTTGAGCAATCTTATTAATTTTCAGCTTGATAAAATTTCTAAAGATAACTTGGAATAAGAAAACAATGGGTCTATTGGAAATCTCATTAAACAATGGACAACTTGTCTAAAAAACCTCCACAGTTTGATGACAAATTTTGCTTCTTATCACTTTGTCTATGCTATGCTCTTAGTCTAGATTGCAACACAAATTCCATAGATGTAATCCCCAAACCTTAGAAGAAGCAATAGATCAGGCTAGCTGACGATATGCTCCCAAGGGCATTGCCATAAAGTAGCACTTCAACATTACTTCACGGCAAGCTATATAGACATTGGATCTGATCCTATGCAACTAAACCTTACATTGAATCTTTCATGCCATTCTTAGCCATTTCTCAAAATTCTATTTGCTAACACAAAGATTTCTATTGTTGGTGGCATGTAATTATGAAAATTCTAAGTTGTTGCTATATGTATGTGTACGGGCACAAGTATGAAAACCCAGTATGTGGGTATGGGCAATTTTTTTTTGCCCTTGGGTATGTGGGTTTGGGTACATCCGTACATGTGTGTGTGTATATACATATTATATTCAAAAAATTTGAAGAAATATACAGAATTGTAAAACTAAATACATTTGATAGTATGATACATTATCATTGATCAATGCCAAATGATTCAGACCAACACAAGGTACTCTTAGCAACATAAAGAAATTACTATGTTCTACTAAATCCCATATTTTTGGTCAGGTAGAGGTTGAGTACTAGAAAAAGCAAAAAGGAGATGCTTAGAAGATTTCCCAAAATCATAGGAATGACAGATATAGTAGGCCGGTCCATGAAACACAACAGAAACCTAATTTATCCACGAGTCAGAAAGAAATGTTTTAGCTTCAGCATCCACCCTTCCTTTGCCATGATAATTTAATTACTTCTGTAATTCAGACAATCGCATACTTTGATTGTTTACTTCTAAGCATTTAATCATAGTTGTGGCCGTAGTTACTGTATTGGTGAAATGACTAACAAATTTGAGGAACTGTACTGCAACAAAGAGTACATACATAAATGAAGCCTTGAATACTCACCTTTAACAGCTAAATATTTGACTGTATTTTGATTTTCTGAAGAGAGTCTTGGTGATACGAACAATACTTGCATATAAAAAAATGTTAAAAAGTGTTTTCCTAAGTGATTGGATGCAGTTACCTTGTGGGTTTGTGTCGGGTATGCCCCAGGTGCTCAGGGTATGTTGTGGGTGCGGGGGCGTGCACCCACAGCGTACCTGGTGGGTACCCTAGGCGCACTCAGTGTACCTCTTCCTGGGCGAATTGGTACGGGCACATAGGGCCGGGGGCGCGAACCTTGCAACTAAGTAAAAATTCTAGTGAGTTTTGTGGAGCACATTGAGACATTATTGTAATATGCAGCCCGGTTTGTGCTCTGTTTGTTTTGGAATGCGTTTTGATTGTTTCTTGCAATGTTTTCAAGTGATAAATATAGTGCAATGAAATAGGAAATATTGAAGCACTTTCAATGCAAGAAAAATAGATAGTACTTAGAAATTACACAGCTGAAAATTCCAGATTTCCACCAAATTGAAACTGGAGATGCCCATTAAGTCCCTTCTCCAGATTATGTCCTTAAATTAGCCAACTTCAACCTGAAAATGCCTCTCGAGGCAAACATCAAAATCAACAAAAACAAAGCAAAACAGAACTGAAGACCTGATATTTTTTTTGCTGATGCTAGATTGTTTGTGGACCTTGATGCTCCTCCATCAAATATAAACATAGAAGTTTCACTTAATCTCCTCCATCAAATATAAACATAGAAGTTTCACTTAATCTCTTCGTATTCCATTAAAAAGATGTGATTAATATTGAAAGAATCTTGTGAATTGATGAAGTCTAATTTCTGAAAAATTCAAAAAATATGGACACTACAGTTTTCTATGTTCTCCACAAAAGCAGTTAAATGCCATGCACGCAGACCAATCTTTCAGTTTCACAACATAATAACATATACAAGTGTTATTTTAGGTTTTATTTAAAATAACATTACACTAAAATTAAACAGGGATATGCAATGTCAAATACGATCAATAGGAACCTGCCATTCGTAAGTGTGCTCATGGTTCATGTGAACAATAGATTCATTTCTCACACCTGAAACTTATTATTGGAATTTCCTGAAATTTTCTTGAACGTTTGTTTACCGTTAGCCTTATGCCAGGAAGTTTCTTCCATGCAAAGCTCTTGAGACTAGCCATCTTTTGTGGCACGTTTTGGAAATTAAAAAAGGATGAAACTTTGAAAGAAGGTATGTACAGGAACAATGTGCACTTGCAAGCTGGGCTTTGGGGATATAGACTATATCAGGTGTGTTGGTTGAAACTTGAAATGTGTAAAAGGATACATGTTGAAGTGCTTACAAGTAAGCAGAGGGTTTGTAATATTGTATGAACTAGGAAGAGATTACTGAGAAGTAACAGTATTGCCTGCTCAGAGATATGACAGCTAAACTGTGAAACCAAAATTGCAGTGGGCATACATTGTAAATTTGTAACAAATGGATTGAAAATGTTGACTTCAAAGTTCATGTTCAATCCCTCAAATGCACCTTAAATTCAGTATTTTCCAATGCAAGTTTCCATTTCAAAAAATAATGAACTGCAATAACTAGTGGTTCTGTAGGGTTGTATGCAGTTTAGGTGTTACTGATGGTGGACTGTTTTTTATGCTGATGATATACGAAGTGGTTTGTACAAGAATTGTGGTAAATCTGATAAGTAGGAGAAAGTATATTTCAGTTCTTCTATTTTTGATGTATTAACTCTTAATTTTAAAGTTTGTTTTAACAATGCATGTTTTATATTTGTTAATAACAGCTGAGCAGATTACCTGTCATAAATTTCCAGCGAAGCCCCTTTAGAAATTCAATCATGGGAAGAGAACTGTGTCGCGCAGATGTGGATACATGTGGGGGCAAACAGCTAGTCATTGCTACTACTCACTTGGAAAGTCCCTGTCCGGCTCCTCCAAAGTGGGATCAGATGTATAGTGCAGAACGTGTCTTTCAGGCAAAGGAATCTTTTAATGTTTTGAAAAATCTACCAAATGCCATTTTTGCAGGAGATATGAATTGGGATGATAGGCTGGATGGGGAGCCTCCTCTTCCTGATGGGTGGTATGATGTTTGGGTGAAACTCAGACCTGGTAAGGTAGGGTAGTTCAAGCATCTGCTCCTTGTATCTTTGAGGTGTTCATTTTTGGATTTCTGGTTTCATTTTAATGTTAATTGAAACAGATATTAACAAACCCTGATTTGAACATTTTATTCTGATGTAATACTTATTAGTAATATGGGTTTTGCAGGATGGCTGGACATATGATACTAAATCTAACAAAATGTTAACTGGAAATCGTCTCTTGCAAAAGCGCCTAGACAGAATCTTTTGTCATTTACAAGATTTTGAGGTTGAGAGCATTGATATGGTTGGGACAGAAGCAATTACTGGGCTTTTTCACACAAAGGAGAAGAAAACCAGAAACCAGTCTCAAATTCTGAAACTCCCTGTTTTGCCAAGCGATCACTATGGTTTGCTCTTAAAACTTATATCAAAAAATTGATTCTATGCACAGGAATCTGAAAAGTACCGACTCTCGTTGCAACTTTCTGTGTAGTTTTTTGTTAACTTATTAAACAGTATGTATTTTGGGGACAAGCATGACAATTATGGTACAGGAAGGTGTATTTTCTAAAAATGCAAGCTGGGAAGAAGGATAGATTTGAAGAATTAAGTCATGTACAAGGAGAAACTTGTTAAATGTTACCTGGAGTGAGGTCAGATCTCTATATAGCAAGTTAAATCTATGCAGGTTTGCTGAGTCACTGATAATTGTTTCTGCCAATTTCAGTTATTCATGGCTCTGAAGCAGCATGTAATTACGAATTATAATGATTTTCATCTAGTCATTTTGTTGTAAATTTTTTTGGAAACCAAAGCAGTATCTTGAGCAATTTTTCAGCAGTAGGATCTTGGATTTTTTCACTAGGAAAAACGATGTATATGTTCTTTAATGGATATTGTTTGGTACTGAACTAAAGATGTGGTTTGTTCCTGTTTGCTTTTTTAATAGCTTGGTACGAAAGGATGTCTAAAACAGAATGTTGCTGCAAACTTTTTGTTTCTAAAATTTATCGTCCTGTTCTAAATTGTGACTATATTTATTATATGTAGTATGCAGTCTTCACACAAACATGGTTATTATGCAATAGGTTATCGAGATTAAGCTAAATTGTTAAATCCAAGAGCTCAAGAAGTGACTATTGAAGCACCAAACCATAGTAGTTCGCAGTGTGTCAAATACACCTTAAACAAGTGTTCTTTATTAGTTACCTTGTGTTATGCAAAATTTCTCGAGATGTGGATTTGGCTTTGACTTGACCTTTATCTAATGCAAGAGGAAGAATTTCATTCTCCAAAGGAATGTAATAACAGAGCACCCTGCTCCAGTACTTTCTCATAAACAGACAATTAAAGAGAGGGTAGCTCAACGGGAATAAACTATGTTCAGTGGGATATGTTTGATGATTTCTTGAAGAAGAGAGCATACTGTAAGTGGAAATGAGGGAACAAGAATGAAAATAATCAAGGTAGAGAGGATGGAGGGACTGTTCAATAACATTAGGTGATAGCCGGTCAATCGTAATACAAGCAAAAGTGGCGAAGAGAAGAAATAAAATGGTGGCAGTGTTCCACCCTAACTAATGAATATGATTAGTATTAATCCATTCAATGGAGTCCTTCAATCCCACCTTATTCTTTCGAGTCAGAATCTTTTAGTTAGTTTGAGTTGGTAAGGTTTGCACCTCAAATGCTAGTCCACGGTTACGAGGACTTTGAGCTTTTGATTCTAGACATCAACGGGGGATACACAACTATCATCTATGTTACCAGAAACGAGAAACGAAACGGCAACGACAATGTGACGAGAAATGTAATATCTAGAGGTTGTGTATAAGACACACACACGCACACACACACACACACAAATAGTTTATAATATAGATGATAATAGTTTATATTATAAATATAAGCCCTTCCATAATGATATGGGAATTATGGAAGGAGAGAAACCGTATGCTGTTTAAAGACAAATAGATGACAAGAACAATTAACCAATAAGATTAATGCACTTGTATTTGAAACTGTTAATAGTAGAATTCTTAATTAGCCTAGAACTAAAACTTCATGACAAATTGGGATGGAAAAATGCGTAGCCAGTGGGTGGGGTTAAAATTACCAACCTTTGTAGGCTATGGAAACGATGACAAGACTAGGGCAAGGCAGGATTGTAAATGGAATCCCCCTAAAAGAGGATGGTTTAAATTGAACTTTGGTGGGGCCTCTCGAGGCAACCCAAGCCCTGCAGAATTAGGATGCGTTGTCCACAATTGGGAAGGTATGGAAATCACCTCTATATCTAAACCACTTGGCATTACCTCGAGTAATATGGCAGAGTGAAGGACTAAAAATGTGTAGATCTTAAGATTAGGAAACTAGAAATAGAGGGGGATTCCACAATTATTTATTAATGCCCTTAAAAGGGGGTGTATGCCCAACTCGAAACTTAATTCCACACTTAATGTAGCTATAAATCTATCATTGTCCTTCACTAAATGCACCTTTAACCACATCTTTCGGGAAGGAAATAAAAGAGCTGATGAATTAGCAAATTATGGAGCAGATGGGATATGTTCAGTAAAGTCTTCCCCTACTATTGGTTAAAAATTAAAATCTATTTGCATCAAGAGCATGTATTTATTTAATTATCTTTGTGGAAGATTGATTGAACCGAATCAAAATGGACGTTTTATATGCTCTGAAGGTTTCATCCACTGTTCCTTAATTAAGTTTCATGGTTCGATCCCACCATATAGTACCTTAGATTCGTATTCTTTTTTAAATTTTATTAATGTTGGTTCTCATTAACTACAATTTATGTTGTCTAGATTAACCATTAGCCTTTATGGAAAGCAAATATGCTTTGTAGCCGTAACAAAGCCTCCAAGGCTTATTATTTGTCTGGAAATTATTCTTTTATACTGAAACCATATTGCGTATGTTATCAAATTAAGAATGAAAATATAATACAGAGGGTTCTTCCTCCAAAGCTCTATCAATATCATAATTAAATGAAAGAACATCTGAAAGAAGATATCACAATTTATACAGTATCATCTTAAAAAGCTTATATTCATTGATTTATATGAAGATGGATACATGATTAACTTCTGTCATTGTCTATTAATCCTAACCTTATAACTTGTAGATGTAAAGAAAATAGTATCAACCATTTCAACGATATTTATACTACTATAAAGGAAATATGTAGAGCTTGTATATTGCTACTACTTCATGAGTACTGTATTTCCAGCCATAAGCATTACCAAAACGGTTGAAGCAGCTACCCTACTATAGTCAGTCAGACACCACTATGTACATCCTAGAGGGACATAACCTTTCACCATAATACCACCTGCTAAACACTTTCCAAGTTGATGCTCTGTTTATATACAATACATATCGGTATATATATATATAGAGAGAGAGAGAGATGGTTCTATTGTATGTAAAAGGTAGTGTCTATTTATGCAATACATTCGGCTCAGTATGTGATTGATGATAGAGTATGAATTTATTACTATTAGATATGAAATCAGATTCATTTGAGATAAAAAAAACAAAAAACAAACAAACTTTATTTTAAGCCTTTCAGATGGTACAATGGATGAAGATGCAAAACTGTGGGTCATTTCACAATTGAGAAATTGTATAACTAAAATAGACATAGATGGAAAATTTACAAGGATTATAATCAACAAGCCCTTTAAGTTCCCTGACATAATGCAGAATATGAGTAATGGACTGGGGGTCACATCTACCTTGGTTGAAGATTGTTTCAGAGCAGGATGGATAATATATGATTTCTCTTTTACCTTAATACAAATTGAAGGTTTATTGATAAAGAAATAACATGGAAGGTTCATATTTATGCCTGTACTCATAGGTATAGGTGGGCACAAACAATAAGGCTAAGAGAAGCAAGAAATATCATCAATATGTGTCCACTTATAGATATGAATATAGACATGTATGCACCTAATTATTGATGTTGTAATTTGCAGCAGATGATGGTGAACAGGTCATGGGAATTTGACTCTTCTATGTTATCTTGACTTTCATGATACCTATATGTGTATCCTCTTTTGCACCATACCCGGTTAGATGGTTTATTAAACATGGATATGATTTGTTTTGATATGAGCAGATTTGATTTGTTTGTTTTACTTCCTATAACTTTGGCTACTAACAATGATCTTGGCTGAATGAAAGGGAAAGAGTACTTGCAGGTGACTCAATGGATAAAGAGCTACTGAGGTAGCTATGGATTCAATGCCATGAAGGTCTTTGGGCATTAGGGGCAGCAAGGAAAAAGATTACTGCATAGGCTTTGGAAGGAAGGCGACGCACAAGGAAAAATTTAAAATTTAAGCCTTGCCCTTGTAATTCTGTAATAAATTGCAAATAGATGTAATATGTACTATGTATTGTGACAAAGTTTGAAATAGAGATGGGATACTAATGATCGCTTGTAAGGAGCGAATGAGAAACTCTAACTATTTGTTTTTTGATCCTTTAAAGGTGTAAAATTATAGCTTCGATCTGATATATATATATATATATATATGAATGAAATTATATTGATCAGATTCGATATGCTTGTGTTAGAATGAATCGACTTTAGTTGATTACACTTAATATAAATAGTATGTATTGGATTGACTTTAAATATGGTTGATACCATATGTTATGATAATTATCATTGATAGTTATACGTAACCCTTGCTAATGAAATCGACTATAGTCGATACCAATCATATAATGGTAAATGTGTTACGATAACTATCGACCGACAGTTATACGTAACACATCATATATTAGAGATGTGTTACGATAACTATCGACTGATAGTTATACGTAACACACGATGTATATTGGATATGCCACGGTTTATATAAAACATAATTACGTTAATGAAAGGGCATTTCTACGTAGGACATGACCCTACGTGGCTTAAGCCACGTACAGTCATGTCTCTACATAGACATAATCCTTATATCATATATAAAAGCAATCGTATGTGGTTGTGGAATAATATCAATTACAGTGTGCATGTTATTACCACAACATATGAAAGACATATCTCTGCAATTATAATTCAACATAAGAAATATATATATATCTACTTGTGATATAAATTCTGTAAACAACATAATCTAAAGACTATTAAATTCTCTCTATTAAGATCTAAATCCCTTAACATGGTATCAATGCTGAGTAGAGAAGAATCAAATAGTAAAATCTTGAATCAAAATACCAGATTTGCAGTCAGAATCAAAGGAAGTATAATCACGTCGATGAATCGCTTTGACCATCACAAGCGAATAAGGATCAATAACTTATTAATGTATGAAAGTGTTGATAAAGTATCTTACGGGGAATACTTGTGTTGGGTATCTTACTTAGTGAGAACTATATATATATATATATATATATATATATATATATATATATATATGAAGGTACGAACAATGATTAAAAGCAGCGTTTGATTCTAAAGATTACGAATGGCCACAAAAGGATTAGCAATCAAATCAAATAACTAACATCATTAATATTGAAAATATCTTATGGGATGCGATGATCAGTGGTAGCACGACAACGTTACTTAATATCATTTTTTGTGCAGCGAATATAATATGAAACACAAACAATATTCTTTGTAAACTAATGGCTAAGAAGGAGTTCGTGTCTTATTGTTGCCAAAGGATTAAATACAATTAGAAAAATTGATCAAGGAACAAACTCCATTCATGACCAATCTGGAGATCAACAAACACAATTCAAGGATGAATTAGGTAATACAGTCAGCGTATTTCCAAATCATTGAGCACTGTATATTACCTTCAACGTTTTCTACTTCAACCAACATCCTTTATATTATAGTCAACAATAGCCTGGAAGGAGGACACCCCATTAAGTATCAATGGATTAGAGATATCGACTGGTATCAAGTTAAAGCAACGTCTTATGTATTGCTAAGCAATAACTTGAAGGAGCTTAAGATGATTATAAAGAATCATTGGCTAATAACAATTTCAACTAATGATTACAATCCCTTAATTATATCACCATTTATAATCAAGCGTATCTAATTGATGATGAAAATAACGTTATTGGCTAAAACAACAAAAATAAACAATAGATATTAATTCTGGAAGTCATAGAAGGAAAACAATATAATTAACGTAGATGTTAGGGGGAGTTGTTATAACATGCTATTTAATTATACATGCAATGAAAATTCTCATAGGAAGCTGAACCATTCTTACGTGGATGGGGAGGTTTGTTAGAGAACACAAGGTAATCCAAATTAACATTGGGCATCACTAAAGGCTGCATTTGTAACAAACACCATCTATCATAATTCAATAACCAAGATCAATTTAGATAACGGTCAAAATTGGAGACTAACTGGTCTTTATTAAGAGAACGGTTTTGAAGGGTCAATTCTATATGTCTACAAGACATAGCAGATATTGGGAATCATTGTAAGAAAAAGAGATTTTGAAATAGTCCCTAGTTGGGGACATTGCATCGTGGTACACTCGTGCTTATAGAAGATTGATGGGAAGCTTCCTCAAGGAGTGAAGCTCAATACAAGTTCCAAGGAGCTCCTAGGCAATTCATTGATGACCCCATCAAAATGAATAGGTTAACAATTGTTGAATAACATAATCTTTATAATATGGGTTTGATACTTACTCCTGGAATCATTGAAGGGCCTCTTGTTTCCTCCCAATAAGTGGACTATTTCCAGATTGATACTTTTATACAAGCCTTTGGTGCATCAGGTTAACCATCACGGATCAAGACAATTTCCATCATGATATAATGATAGATCATTCTTCATTAGCATTGACTAAATTAAAGATGGATCTCGAAGGGGACTAATATCAAGAAGGATTGGTCCAAACAAAGATGGAGAAATTCAAGTACTACATGCAAATTCAAGCAACAAGAGAAAGAAAAGAAGTTCAAACATAAGGAAGGAAATAATAATAATTGATAGCGAAGTATCAAGACATATAACCGAGTTTAGAGATCAATTTGAAACCTTTGAAGAACACTCAGTCGAAGAGGTCACTATTGGTGACAACTCCACCTATCCCGTGTAAGGAATCAAGACCCGTTCAATTAAATTAAGAACCATAGCTACATTACAATTAAAAGATGTTCTATTTGTATCAGGGATCAAAAGAAATTTGGTCTCTATTTCAGGTTTAGCTGATCAAGGATATTGTGTCACCTTTCATGAAGATAAAGTTCTACTTTGGCCTAGAAATTCCAACTTTAAGAATGCTATTTCCATAGGAAGAAGAGATGGTAGCTTATACAAACCTTGTAATGATAAAAAACATGTGCCAAGTCATGAAGTATCAAATTATAATGACATTTGGCATAGTGCCCTACCTAAAAGAATCAAATGAAGTATTATATGAAGTTCAAAGAATTTAAAGAATTAGTGGAAATTAAAAAAAAAAAGTTTTGCATTTCTGTTGGGATCAAGAGGGAGTGTACAGTCACTTATAATCCTCAACAAAATGGAGTAGCAGAAAAGCCATGAATCATACATATTTCTTTCTGGGCTGAAGCATCAAATACAATTGTGTACATTCAAAATAGATGTCCTCTTTCTATCTTAGAGAATAAAACACATGAAGAAGCATTGACAAGGAATAAACCAGCCCTAAGCCATCTAAGAATCTATTGATGTGAAATTTGAAGAAAACACTGCTTATAAAAATGCAGAAGATGATCCAATCACAGAATTAGATGAAGATTACACAATTGAGAAACAAAGGGAGAATATCATAGAAGATCATGAACCCCCATCATCTAACCTTGAGAATATTGAAGTTCCTAACAACAAGAAAATGCCACTATGGGCAAGTTTGATGATTGAGACTATGGGCAAATTCGATGATTGAGACTGTGAGCAAAGTATCCTTCCGTAATTGACTATGGGCAAGTTCGATGATTGAGACTATGTGAGCATAGTATCCTTCCTTGGATGAGGAGGTCAGAAGATTAATATCATATTCAGAGGGATTATGACAGGTTATCACAGGCACTCTTGGACGAAAAGTGAAGAAGCCATAACACGAGCTTCTGAGGGAGAAGCTAGAGGACATGACTTCCTAGGATCATTGTTTAGAGGGAGATTTTTGAAATGCGACCCTTTGTTGATAATCTCTTCTCGATGAGGGAGAAGTTCAAAGTAAAATTTATTGTAATACACTCTCCTCTGTGAGAGAGAAGTTTAGGATGAAAGCTCTTGTTGCACCCTCCAGGAGAAGCTATGGGGAATCCACCCTCCGAATTGGTTCATGATGGATATCAAGAGAGTTGCAATATTGCATTTGTGTGTTATGAAAGGTGACAATCTTTCATGTGTGTTAGGTCGCTATTATAAGGTGATGACCTAAACAATAGTTTGACCTTGTGTCAAGAGTGACTATATTAAGTTGCTATCCCGGAATACCTTGACACTAAATCATTAGAGTTATCATTAAATCCAGTTCTAAATTGAGTCGGGGATTATGGTAACATATGTGTCAAGAGTGACTATATTAAGTTACTATCCTAACCCTAAATCCTTGGAAGTTATCACTTAATCCAGTTCCGAATTGAGTCGGGGATTATGATAACATGTGCCTCAAGTTATTGATCTGGAATGCGCCAGATATCTTGACACTAATACTTATCACTAAATCCAGTTCTGAATTGAGTCGGGGATTGTGATAACTCTTCTATCAGGATTGAGTACATTAAAATTGTGTCCCGGACTGTGCCAGTTATCCTGATGTGAAGTTATGTTGTGAGTAAGTGTTATCACTAAAATCTAGTTCCGAATTGAGTCGGGGATTACGATAACACTCACATCATGATATTTTCCCATTCAGATATCATGATTCTGATCAATCCTCTCTTCCTAAGTGGGAGTGTTAAATTATAGCTTCGATCTGATTGATTCATCAACACACACACACACACACACACACACACACACACACACACACACACACATTTGAATGAAATTATATTGATCAGATTCGATATGCTTGTGTTAGAATGAATCGACTTTAACTATTGTTGTACCATATGTTACAATAACTATCATTGATAGTTATATGTAACCCTTGCTAATGAAATTGACTATAGTCGATACCGATCATATAATGGTAAATGTGTTACGATAACTATTTGTCGATAGTTATATGTAACACACGATGTATATTGTATATGCCATAGTTTATATAAAACATAATTACGTTAATGAAAGGGTATTTCTACGTAGGACATGACCCTACGTGGCTTAAGCCATGTACAATCATGTCTCTACATAGACATAACCCTTATATCATATATAAATGCCACGTACAATCATGTCTCTACATAGACATAACCCTTATATCATATATAAATGCAATCGTATGTGGTCGTGGAATAATATCAATTACAATGTGCATGTTATTACCATAGCAACATACGAAAGACATATCTCTGCAATTATAATTCAACATAAGAAATATATATATCTACTTCTGATATAAATTCTGTAAACAACATAATCTAAAGACTTAAATTCTTTGTATTAAGATCTAAATTCCTTAACAAAAGGATTTGGGTGAGACCAGAGGTTTTCTTTCCTCCATTCTTTCCTACCGGTGCCCACATTGAATGGAGGTGTAAAATTTAATTTTATTAATAAAAATTTATATAGCCTTCGACCTATTATCGATAAAAAAGTTTATATTATAAATAATTTAGTAATATATGTTTTTTATAAATTATTTTCTTATAAAATTATTTGAAAAATACAAATGATACAATATCCTATTACACATTTCATACAAGAAAATCTACCGTATCTTGAAACTACTTTTAGACTATTTATAAGTAGATGCAAACTAAAGACAGGTAATAGACTGGTGTCAAACTTAACTCCAAGACTTTAACTCCATTTGGCATGCAAGTATAAAGGAACTAGAGATAAACATTAACATTGATTATGTTCCAGTAATAAAAGCTCAAGAAAGCACAGAAAGTTTTGGAGATCAACATTAACATTTATAATATTGTTAATGTAAAATATCCTTAAAAAAGTGGAGAAATTTTGCATACTTTGTGCAACGGTTGGAGGCAAAAAAATGACTGTTTCACAACAGGAAACTTGTTGCTACCATTGAAAGGTGAAATGACCTGTAAACATTTGTTTATGGTAACTATGGTTGTCATAAGAGGTGGCTTATCCCGGTGATGTGAGCAGTATATGTCTAATGATGTCATGATTTCTTACCCAGTTGGAGGTTGACCCATTAACATATTGCAAATGCCACTAGTGGATATTGCAACATTAAATCCCAGAAAGGGCTAGGATCTAAGAAAATGTTTATAATTAGCTCCTAAATGTAACCAATAAATCGAGAGACCATTTGTTGTTTCAATCATCCATGTACAATAGTTTTAATTGTTGTTTTGATCTATGGATGGTATTATTAGTTTTTGTTATGTAGTAGAATTTTTACAAATGTTGTGAATTGCAATTATCTATTTTCTTTTTGTGCACTAGATTTTAAAATGCTATTTGGAAGTTGTTCATCTATCGTCTTACCAACCTGCCACTAGAAGTTATTTATGCTTGATTTTTGACTGCTAGTGGTTTTTCTCAATCCTTGGATGTTGACTTTGCTTTCTAAGTTTGATTCTCAATGCTAAATTGAATCACAATAAGGGTCAACAGGCAATTCTGATCACAACGATTTGTCAGGGTGGTGTTAGCATCTCAAATATTAATCGGAGGTTGTAGGTAAGAGCTCTAGTCGGTCATTGAAAATTAACATGGTAGCAGAGGTAGTCAGGATCTCCATGCACCGCTGTGTAGCTGAATGGGGTGTTGGAAAAACTGAGCGACTTTATATTAAAAGGTTTAAAAGAGGGTTAGTAGTTTGCTTATTGATAGGTACATGGGATGTCCATGTAAATAACGTGGAATTACAACTTAACTAAGAGTTTAAATACAAAGTCTGGTTTAAGGCAAGGGGTTGGGAGAAATTGTTGAAAAAAGTAAGTTGCATTTCAATGTGTGCATTTAAATTCCTTGTTTTGTCCATTATAAAACTAACAATTGCACCAAAAGGAGGTGCAATGGTTATGCCGATAGAAAGATGTACCTTACACAATATGTTGGAAGATACAAATTGAAGGAATAGTGATAATTTCTAGTATGCCATAGTAAACATAAATCAAGAGTTTTTGACTTGAACTATGAACCAATTGAGTCACAGTAAGGGGACCCCATCCCTGTAGTAATACTTGTGTCTGTTAAGGCTTGAACGCCTCCTAGGTTTGTTTATCTCTATTTTAACTGCCTTGTCAATCTAGTCCACAGTAGAAAAAGAGGAGTTAGCACAGTAGGAATCATTGGCCTAAATTGGTGGTTGAAGAGGAGTTAGCACGTAGGAAAAGAACGTGGAAGGAACAAAACAACAAATGGTTGAACAAGTGGAACATTACCCTCGAGGAGTGTCTAAACACTAATCTGGAAATAAAGAAATGGGTGTTAGAAAAATTCAGAACTGCCATATGGACGAATCTGATAGGAAGAAAAAAGGCCTACTATGTCAAGGAATTTAATCACACATGGGATCATGGGGATAAAGCCTATTTAGGGTCCACAATTAAAGGAAAGGCCAAAATTCTAATTGCTTAGTTAAGGAATAGCTCCCACCCTTTACAATGTGAAACTGGTAGATGGATGGTCTCAAAAGAAAGGCGGGAAGAGAGAATTTGAGCTTTCTGCAGCAAAGGAGCGGTGGAAACAAAATGACATTTCATTAAGGAATGTGGGGCTTATGAGGATATTCATAGTGAGTACATGGATTGCCTACAGGTGAACAACATGAAGAAACTTTTCAAAGAGGCAAGATTACACAAGACAACAAACTTCTTAATCCAGATCCACAACAAAAGAAACAACTTGGACAAATCTTAACAGGATGCCTAACTTGCTCTTTAGTCCCTTAAACCAGTGGTCTCATAGACATCATTAAAAACTTTCATTCATTCAGTAATGACAACAACTCACCTTATGTCTCCCAACTATTGTACACATATAAACCCTTATACCTCCCACACCTTATCTCCCTAGTAAGTATTTCTCCTTATCTCTCCAACCAACATTATCGCGGCTCCTAGCCACCACAACGAAAGCGCACACACCCTTATATCACCCACCGGCGTTGCCCACGTGGAACTCATATCTCCTGGGAGTAGCAGCCTCCAACCAGAGCCCTTATCTCTCCATGTCGTGCATCGGCCCTACTTATCTCTCCACTCTGTCTGTCGTGCGCAATCACCCCTGAATGGCCTCATACAACTCAAGCCCCTACATATAATTTGCAGCTGATACAGTCTGCTAACGGGGAGCCCATTAAAAAGATCCTTTTTCAGAGTCATTGACTTTGTGTGCGTGTTCATCTGCCAAATCCGCCTACACTTGCGTTGATGTAATCTATTTGAAAATGTAGGGAATCAACCACCTGACCTCTGCTTTTCAACGAATTATAGCTACCGCTGCACTGCAACTGCAGGGTGAACCCCCAAACATAAATCAATAGTTGAGTTCCACTACTTGTACAATATAGTTTTTAAGGAGATAGGGAAACAACGAACTTATGACATAGTTTATATCAATATATTTGATCTCATTTGTCAAAGTTAGAGTTATGGTTACATATAGAATTAGATTTAGGGTTACTATTAAGATCAAAGCTTAGGTAAGGATAGGATTAGAGTTAGGGTCAAGATTATGGTATTAAATAGAACCATGATCTTAATTAGATCCCCTAACATAGTCTTATTCTAGAATAATAAGCATGTATCTGAATCTTAACACTAATTCTAACTTCGATTAAGCCCTCATGCTAATCCTAACACTGTACATTATTTAATTTTGATGTATATTAGTTAATATGTACATTTGATGAGGACTATAATTCAATGCATTAGAAAAGGTATTCTATGATTGTAATAAAATAATTTTATAAATTTCCTAATCATTTTTTATTGCAAAATAGTTGAAACTTGTTTAAATTTCTAATTTTTAAATTATTTGACCATTCCTTTTAAATTTATAACATTATTAAACACATCATTCAGACATAAAGTTTTAAAAAATGACCACTATATATATATATATATATATATAGAATTACAATGATTGTTAATGTTTATTTTTCAACTAAATTTTTTCAATATTATATTAAGAAGTTATTATTCTTAGTTTTTAATTGACGACTCTTTATTCATTTACTTAGTATGACATCAAAAAAGTAAATGCTCCAAAGTTAATATATGATTGAAAATATTGATAAACTTTTTTAAAATCAACTTTTCATTTTTTTTTTCAGAATAATATCATTTACTCTAAAAAAATTATAGTCAAATTCAAATTTTTTCAAATACATTATTATATATAGTTTTTGTATTATTATTAAAAATTATAAATATATTAAACTTAATTTTTAATAATTACAATAGTTAAATTACATTTTTCTTATTCCAATAATCAATGGCATTTTTTTTTTGATCGGCAAACGGTCGTAGCCAGATAATTCTATTAATAAGTAATTTTAATACAATTTTCCCCATTCAGTGTAGGCATTGGTAGGAAAGAACGGAGTCAAGAAAACCTCCAACCTTGCCCGAGACCGTAGTCCTGAAAAGGTACATAGTTGAGAAGGCATCCCCCCATAATTACAAATAAGAGAGCCTACCTCTATTTTACAAATTACATATTGCTCATTTTCAGATCAGAATACAAAACGAAGACCCATTAATAGGGTTAACAAAAAAATAGTCTTGCTGTGAGAAGAAGTTCCTCTCGCTACCAAGTGACTGAGTGATTTATCTATTGTGATAAGGGTATGCCTTGCTTATCCTATTCTGTTGACAAAATCCTCTCCTGAAAAATCTCAATTTTTGACTAAGATCTTCATTAGTAATGATTAAGCCAAAAGAAGTTCAGATAGTAGAGAGAGTAAGCTTCTTACCCTTGTCCCATAATCTGAGTTCCTGCATAAGACCATTAAACCAGATATTTACCATGTCAAATCAACAGTGAATGAGTTTTTATAGATAAGTCAAATAATCAGTCATAATCATTGTTGTATCTATAATCATATAGAGTGAGTTGACCTAATAGTAGATTTGGCCTATATCCTGCTTGTTAACAATCATTAAGTGAGGTAAGGTCATAGGATTTATTATCCAGGCAGATATTACCAATAAAGCTGAGTGTAACTATACTGATAAAGCCCAGTTTTGCAAATCTCACAGCGAACAAATCAGTGATTAAACATAGTAAAGACTGCAGCTAGTCCATCCTCTCTTCAAGGAATTAAGAATGAGAAAGAATAAGAAAAAATTCAGTGTACTATGAACCTAAAAGAGGTATAAACATAAAAATACCAATATATCAATGGAAATATATATATGAATGGTGTGAAGCAGACCGTGTGAATTGAATGTATGATCCTAATGAGCATAAAAATATGCAGGAAAAAATTAATTTGCCTGCTAAAATTTTTATTTTATTTAGAACTTAATAAGGATATATGGGAATGGTGGCTGAGTTAGTCCCTAGATGATTTAAGATGGTTTATCAAGAGATACATATAACTACTCAACTTAGAATTTTTAGAGTTTGCGCCCTGCTTTGGGGATAGCCCCATATGAAGATAGACTAATTGAAAAATAAAAGAAATCAGTTCTAAGGGTCCCTATCTGGAAGCCAATAGAGGAGCTTCCTCTGTTGACCTCAAGATTAGAGATCCTCAGATGCACTAATTTATCAAAAAAGGGATTGAGCTAGTGAATTAATATACCAGTTGCTAAGCAATGCCTTACAATTGTATGATACCAACTTTATAATGCATCTATTATTAGACTTGCTTCCATATGTCTTCATCCATTCCTTACCATATTCCTTACCTATATTTAACTTTTCGTAACGTGCTATGCCCTTAGAGTCAGATGGTGAAACATTTAAGATACTTTGTTTCTATAGCCATACTTGATGTTCTAAAATTCCAAATATTCCTCATTTTTCTGAGTACATACCTGCCATTTCCTGTTAACACGTCTGTCTATCTGAATCTTTACTCTGCACAACACTTATGTCAATATGTAGGCTGAAGGGCCTGGTTAAATCTCGCAAATTGTTA
>MU226021.1:920944-936095 GCA_018584345.1 Thuja plicata
AAATAAATGTGTATGCAAAAAAAGGATAAGTTGGTGTAATTATATGTATATGTATAGATACCTACATATGTACATACAGACAGACATACATATATACAAATAAACATACATATATACATACTTACATATGTACATACATACATACATGCCTACATACATACATACATTCATGCCTACATACATACATACCTATATATAGACATATATGTGTATAAATTTGTATGTCAATTACTATAAGTTAAAGCAAGGTATTTTGATAGAAGGGTAATCTAATTGGTTTTGGGTTTCACCCCCAGGTATAGCCTAAGATAAGGTGGTGCCATATGCCCCTAGGTTAGCTAGTTCATCTGCCCTAAGATTGCCTTCTCGATAGATGTGGTTCATGGTTATATTTTTGAATGAATGACATAGGGTTAGAGCCTAGGATAGTAGGGAATTTAGTTTCCAGTTAGGTGTATTTCCTTTCCTTAAGGCATTTATAATAATTGTTGAATCCCCTTCAATTTCCAAATACTTTATTCCTAAGTTTTTGCATTTTTGGAGAACTCAGAGTAGAGCTGTCATTTCAGCCCAATTGTTTGTCTCAAATCCAATGGGGGCAGCCAAAGTCAAAATTTATGAGCCTTTGCTATAGTGAATGCTATAGCCAATTCCTTCTTCTCCAGGGTTTCCCTGGGAAGCACCATCGAAGTTAAGTTTGAACCAGCCTTCAGAAGGTAAGGACCATTTACATTCTTTCCTTTTCAATGCCTTCTCAGGATTACCTACTCCAATAAGGGGAGGTAGAGCTAGGCCAATCCAGTTCCCTCACATTTTGTCATCCCAGTGACTCATGTGAAGATCCATGTTCTATATTTTAGCAATTATAGAGTTGATAGTTTCTATGATAGCTGCTTCAATTTTGTTAATAATCTATTTTTTATCCATTTTCTCTTCCTTAAAAATTCTCATATTTCTCTCTTTCCAAAATTTCCAAATGAGAATTGAGGGGGCAACAATCCATAAATTTGCCTAAATACTCCCTTTTTTGATAGTAGGCCATCCTTGAAGCATAGCCAAGAGGGAATTAGGGAAGGCAGTAAGCCACCCAAGATTCTTAGATAGCCATTTCCAGCAGTGGTAAGTGAAGGGGCAGTTAAGGAATAAGTGGTCTGTGTCTTCTTCCTATTTTTCACAAAGATAGCATCTGCTAGGTCCAGAGAACCCCATTCTTTTAAATTTGTTTGCAGTGAGGAGTCTATAACTGAGGGCCAGCCAGGAGCAAAAGCCAGCTTTAGAGAAACAGTTTTTGTCCCATCATAAGTTTATAGGAATGTCGGTCTTGGGTCTATTGTGGTGTTTGATAATAAGGTTGTATCCCTCTTTTGTGTTGTATTCTCCATTTTTTGAGCCATCCCAAACCAACCTATCTTTATCATTGTTTAGTATAATTTTTCTCTTTCTAAGAATATCTTTTAAAACCTTTTCCTCTTTAGATGATATACCTATCTCTTTAAATGATCTCCAAGTCCATTCTTCCCCATTGAAGGAAATGTAATTTCTAAAGTGAGTGCCTATCCTAGATTCTAAGCGGTCTTTAAGAGCTGAGTTGTTTAATTCTTTTTCCAAAATGTTATATCCTCCCCATGAGTCTATCCAGAAGAGAGCTTCATCGCCAGTACCTAGGTTCCAGGTGAGTTTTTCCATGATGATGTGTTGGCATTCCAACATAAAATTTCTAGATTCTAGAGCCCTTGGGGGGTTGCCTTCTCTAAAAATATTAATGGGGGAGTTCTCAGATAAATATTTTGACATCAGAATCTTTGCCCATTTAGAATCTGAATTCCTGTACATTCTCCAAATTAACTTGGCACCCAAGGCTTTCCCTTGGTCACCGATGTTTTTTAAGCCAACACCACCTTCATCCTTAGGGAAAAAAACTTTTTCCCAAGAAATCAAGGGGATATTGTTCTTATCCACACTTCCCTGCCAGAAGAAAGTCCTTAGATGCTTGTTCAATTCATTTTGTTTGGTTGAGGGGAGGTGAATACAAGAAAGCTGGTAAGTTGGCATAGCTTCTAGCGCAAAACTGACCATGGTGGCTCTCCCAGCAGAGGAGAGCCATCTTCCTTTCCATGAGATCATTTTGTTTTTAATTTTGTCTACTGTGGGATTCCATAAAGCAGAGGATCTGCTTCCTTTCTCTAAGGGGAGGCCCAAGTATTTACATGGGAGTGCACCTTTTTAAAAATTGAGTAGACAACATATATCTGATTCCATCATTGTGTTTGTGTTAAAGAAGAAAACTTCAGATTTATTCTGATTGATTTCTTGACCAGAGGCCAAGGAGTAAGTTTCCAAAATTTTAGAAATGGATCTAGCTTATGTTCTATTGCTCACACCATACAACATAGTGTCATCAACAAATTTTTGGTGAGTGGTAGGATCTAAGTTATTAGTTATAGCTATACCTTCCAGGGAGCCCAAATCTCTCTCCTTAGAAATAGTACGCGCTAAAAAAGGGGAAATAGGGTCACCCTGCCTCAATCCTCTGGATATGCTAAAGAATCCTTCCGGAGTCCCGCTAATAAGGATCGAGATCATAGGGGTGGAAATACATTCAAATATTAGGTTGATCCAACTTTTGGTAAATCCAAATTCCTCTAGGCATTTACAGAGGAATCTCCAATCTACCTTATCATACACCTTTTGAATATCAAGCTTAATGAGCATACTCAGATTTTTGCTCGTTTGGATAGAATGGATAGCTTCGTTGGCTATGATGACTCCATCAAAGATGGATCTACCGAGACAAAGCCAGTCTGTTCCTCACTGATAATCAAAGGAAGGAGTTTTTGGAGTCTTAGGGTCAAAGTTTTAGTTAGTAATTTATATAACGTGTTGCAGAGTGCAATTAGTCTAAAATCGCTAGGGCTCTCAGGTTTTACTTTTTTGGGGATGAGAGAAATGAAGGTGTTATTGACTTCTTTCAATATTTGGCCAGAATTTCTGACCCCTTCCAGAGCCTCCGTAATCTCTTTCCCAATGAAGTTCCAACATTTCGAGAAGAAAATGACTGAGAATCCATAAGGGCTAGGGGATTTGTCTGGATTCATTTGCATTAGTGCTTCTTTGACTTCCTCAATCGAGAAAATTTTTGTCAACATTTTATTGTGTTGTTTAGTTATGACACTGGGGATTTTTTTCAGTAATTCAGTTTGTTTATTCAAATTAG
The DNA here is from genome assembly GCA_018584345.1 of Thuja plicata. NCBI lineage: Eukaryota > Viridiplantae > Streptophyta > Pinopsida > Cupressales > Cupressaceae > Thuja > Thuja plicata. Next base: position 924,159 of record MU226021.1, read on the forward strand.
AGCTATCAAAGATGTGGAGGATATGGTTAAAGTATTAGTTTGTTTCACATGCAATCTTTTTGGGATCTTCGATCCTCAATCCTGATGCATCATTGATACTTGAGATTCTATTGGTGCTTCTTCTCTGTTTGGTACTGTTGTGAAATTTTTTTGTGTTTCTATCCCTTGCTGCTAGCCAAGATTCCCGTGATTTCTGTCTCCAGAAAATTTCTTCTTTGGCTAAAGTTTCCTTGTATTCTAAAAGTAGTTCTTTTTCTTTTAGGTAGAGCTCCTCATCCATACCTAGCTAAATAACCTTTAAGTTAATCTTCTTTAGTCATCTTCAAGACGTAATTTTGATTCAAAGATATTACCAAATTTTTCAGAGTTCCATTCAAGCAGTTTCCATTTAATTATTTTCAGCTTATTTACTACAATGTACATCTTAGATCCTTTTAGGTTAGGTTCAGTCCACCATTGTTCTATCATATTTAGAATGTTAAGATCACAGAGCCATACTTGTTCAAATTTAAAGGGGCAGTTTTTTGGTTTTGATTCCATAAGGATACTGAGTTGTACCAGGAAGTGATCGGAACCAGAGATGGGAAGGATTTTGGCTGAAAAGGTGTAGTTGGAGTTAATAAGGCTGCCTTTAAGAAAAAATATGTCTAGTTTTTCCGCAATATTACGAAAGCCTTGTCTTATGTTGTTCCATGTAAAGGAGTTCTCTTCGGTAGGGATTTCAAGGAGAGAAAACCTTTCCCTCCAGCAATTGAAGTCTTTAGCTGCCATGGGGAGTAAACTGCTACCCCCCTTTTTTTTGTGGTTTTGGTGATTACATTAAAATCTCCTCCAATGAAAGATAATTCATCCGGGTGAAGATTAAGGAAAGCCTCAATTTCATTCCATACTGCTATTTTGTCTCTGTTTTGGGTTGGGTCATATACATTTACAATGTTAAATGCTAGATTGTTTCTAAAACTATTGACTTTAGCACACATCCATGATTTCCTTCTCTTTGATATGTTAATTGAGAGGCCACGAGGGTCCCAAATGATTGCTAAACCTCCTGAAGCCCCAATTGCAGGAGAGTCCTCTAGTTCTCTAAATCCTAACTTTTTTTTAAAATTCAACATTTCTGTTTTGTCCATTTTAGTTTCCTGAATAAGAATAATATCTAATTTAGAATTTTTAATGCAGCATTGAATAATTCGTTACTTGTTAGGGGCATTCATGCCCCTAATATTCTAGGTAAGGATATTCATGGCTTCATGGGAAGGCTCTTCCCCTTCCGAGCATTCAGAAGTGAGGTGATTTTAACTTGTCCTATTGCTTCACTAGCCAGATTTCTAAGCTCCGAGTTTGGTTTTCTCCCCCTCTTCTTAGGAATCTTTGCACAATTAGGGGAGCCTCGACTTTCTTTGTTGACATAAATACAAGAGATTTAGGATCATCAGTTTCCCAATTTTCTAGATTAACTAACCACTCTTCCAATACTATCTCCTCTTCCTCATAATCATCAGATTTAATCCCTTCAATGAGGAGTTTCGTCTATAAGTTCAATTCCTCTTTGTTGCAGATCTCATCCAAGAAATGATCCATCAAGTCATCAGTTAAGGATTCCCCAATATAATCAACTATGATCTCAACATCTTCTCAAATTTTTTCTTTATCGGTTGTCTCATTACCATGGGTGGTATTTCCAGATATTAGATCATTCGGTGTTAATCTTGGTTGGTTTTCCTCATCCTCAACATTTGCAAAGATAGAACAATTTGGCTTAGGAATCATTTCAGACTCAATAGGGTGATTGACGAACGAAGTTACTGTAAAATGGGGCAAGATTGATGTATCTGGAAAAGATGTCTCTATCATAGTGGAAGGTGAAACTATAAGGGCTGGAAGGGAGGGTTCCATGGCCTCAGGTGATTCATCACAAGGAGGCTTATGGTGTTCAGATGGATGTGCAGAGGGGTATAAAGGAGCTTTGCATGGTGCAGAGGTCGGATGGTCAGTGGTAGGGATCTTATTGATGGAGGGATTCTGCTAATGTGAATATTTTTGCTTTGGTGATATGGATGGGGATACTAGGAAACCTCCTCTATCCTCACAGAAAGTGATATCCATCTTGTAGGGTTTAGTAGGGCCCGGAATACTCAAAATATTAGCAGGAGAGAGCAAAGGCAAAGGAACAGTTTCAGAAATAATCTCAGTTGGTTCATCTATGTCTAGGTTAGCATAAGAAATAATTAGATTGATTCTGTGAGTCGAGGTCTTTCCTTTAACGTCTACTGGTTTGATAATTTTCATTTTCAAATTCATCCTGACAATGATTTGCTTTTCATAAATCATAAATTTTGAATCTACAAACCCTACGAATTTACCATAAAGATTGCCGATTTTTCTAAGAAGCTCATCATTTAAGGATTCAACTAGCATGTTTTTTAGCAGAATGATCCATTCAACTAGGAAATCATTTAAGTTAAATGGATTAAAGAAAGGAACCCAATCTAGCACTATGAAATTAATATTTTTGTAACTAGGGCATCCTTCCCTGAGCAACTTATCTTTAATTTCTTGGTTGCTGCATATCATAAAAATGAAATTTTTGGGAAGGAGAACAATACTTACCTGATTTTTCATTTGTTGTTCTAACCAGAACGCAATATTTTCGGAGGAGGAGCCTACTCCATTCCATATGCATATCACACCTAAAGATGCACATATATCTTGCATTTTTTCCATTAAGCCATCAGTGATCTCCAAGGAAACTGCATCCTCTGATGAACAACTTTTGGCATAGAGCGCATTTCTTCGATGGGGAGGAGTGTAGGTTGTACTTTTTGGCATCCCCACGGATGGAGGGAACTGCATATGACAATTGGCTGTGTCCATCTGCGGTAGGGTTTTAGAATGGTTTTTCTGATGCGGCGGAGAGTAAGGTGTTTGAGGAGGGGATGAAATTTTTGAAGGTTTAAAGGGTTGTATGGGTTGAAGGGAAGGAAAAGAGTGCCAAACCCTAGAGGGTTTTTGCATATTTGCATTGGTTCGCTTTTGGGGAGGAGAATACTTTTGGTCTTTCAGATTTCGCTCAAAATCTAGGGGGCGGAGGCATAAGAAGCTAGTTTCGGTGGGTAAGAAAAAAGAGGGTTTCAGAGAGCGTGAAAGTGATGCTGATTTGTTATGCTGTTTATCCCGTTTAGAATTTTGTAAGTAGGCATGAATCCATTGGTCTTCCAAAACTGGATGACGTCTTTCCCGTGGAAAAACCCTAGGAGGAACCCTAGGGGAAAAGGCCGCCGAATCATCCTTAAGACTTCGAGAAGAATGCAGTAGATTGTTGTGTCTTGAAGAATACAAGGCCGAAGAAAAAAGAGAGCTCTTCTGAGCATATTTCATCTTCAAAAAAACCCAAAATTGGGCATCCAACAATTCAATCGTGTAGATGCGAAAGTTCATGCGCGAGAGCAGAGCCATTTTTATTCCTTGGATACCGTGTGTTTTTTTTCATCTGTCAATGGCCTAGAATTACAATGATTGGTAATGTTTATTTTTTAACTAAATTTTTTCAATATTATATTAAGAAGATAATATTCTTAATTTTTAATCGACAACGACTCTTTTTTCATTTACTTAATATGACATCAAAAAAGTAAATGCTCCAAAGTTAATATATGATTGAAAATATTGATAAACTTTTTAAAAATCAACTTTTAGTTTTTTTTTTTCAAAATAATATCATTTACTCTAAAAAAATTATAGTCAAATTCAAAAACTTTCAAATACATTATTATATTATTATTAAAAATTATAAATATTTTAAACTTAATTTTTAATAATTACAATAGTTAAAAAACATTTTTCTTATTCCAATAATCAATGGCCTAGCATTGTTTGGTAAGAGCAATCCACGTAATTGTCAGTCTTTGGAGGATGCCTTCTCCATAATTAGAGGCCTTAAAATTGAACCTTTCGCTTGATGTGAAGTCATTGGATCGATCAAGAGAAGCCAGACAAGTAATTTTATAAGTTGTTAAATGCCAATGTCAAATGCAGGATTCAAGCAACACAAACAAGAAAAATCATGATGCCAATTATTATCAAGTAAATATGTTGAAGCATATGTCAAAAAAATAACATCATTCATTAAAAATGTATTGAATATGATAACTTGTACTAATTTTTAAAATTTGTCTAGACAAAGCTCGTGAAGGAGCTCATATGTGGAATCAAGCTCTGAAGTCCTATAGTCTAAAAACATGAGCAAATAAGACAAAGGGAAAATTGTGCATTTTAAATGATTTCATTTATTCAATAAATGTTGAAATTGAAGTGAAGGAAAGTTGAGAGAATGTAGGTCAAATTTGCCCACTCCCCAGAAATAGAATGCTTTATTCCTAGAGCCTAGAAAATAAAATTAAACATGATTTCTCTCCTAAAGGTATGTTGACCATTTCGTAGGTCTAATGTTCCCAACATTCATAGGGTTCTTTACTTATAAGCTATTCCCATTTGAATAATTTGTCTTTTGTATATAGAAGCCTTTTTCCCTTTAGAAAACCCCTAACGCTTAATAGTTATAGCAACCTTATGTTGAATTTCTCTAGTCAAAATGCAAATGATCTTCTTTATGTATGCCATGTAAATCTCCAGAGCAAAATTTCTAATGACATTTTATCATCTTTGTCGTGACCCACATGCTGCCCAAATTGTTTTAGGTCCTTTCCATTCATAATCACCATGCCTATAAAAAGAAATGGGTGTGTTTCTATAAATGTCATGTCGCATAAAATTTCAGCAGGCGCATACAACTTAGTGAATAAGCTTGACAGACTGTCAGGCCTTACAATAGCACATTAATGCATCGAACACTATCAAATGTATTATCCCTACTAAAGAAAGAATTTGAGAAAGATTTGATTAACATAATGTTTAAAAGAGATATTAGTATTTCTCAATGTACTACTTTACTAAGCATCAACTTACTACAACGTCCATGGAGCGTTCAGTTTTGACCTAAGACTTAGTTGCAAAATAACTTTTGTTAATACATGGAAAGAATATCACAAATTGAATTGACAACTTATTTAAAATAAAATCTTAAACAACAAGGAATAATTTTGCGTTGAACAAAACAAAATTTCATGTTCCGACATCAATTTAAACAACATCGGATAGTGACAAAAGAGAAATGCAATAGCAATCTAGTAGATTGCATGATACAAGTCAAAACAACAAAAAGACAAATAAGTTATTGTAAATAAATAAGAAATCTGTGAGAGAAATATTGATCGTTATTAAGATTGTCTTGATAAAAACAAGCACCAATAAAGTTGCAATATTTGACTTGTATATTCTCTAAGGTCGCCAATTGACACGTCAAAGAATGATATTCTAGAAACAAATAACAAATAATAAATAAAAGCATTGGCGATATTCTAGAAACAAATAATAAATAAAACCATCACAAAAAATAAACACATACCTTGAACCCTTCTAGTATTTCCTCAGCCATAGAGCATGCTGGAAACAAAAAAGAAAGTAAAAACATAAAGAGGAAATATCTTAGAAGAAAACATATGGGTAGATCTGATGGCTTCCTTCTTCCATTGTTGTATTTCCTTGCATTCTCATTGTCATCCCAAAAGCACTGTGTTTTCCCATTCCCACCCCATCTCCCATAACAACAACAAAAAACATGAAATTGGGCGTACAATGGCCTACTATCATTTATGAATGCCATTAATTGAAGTTGATTTGTGGACAGGGAAATCAACAGTGTATCTAACAAAAGTAAAATATAAATAAACGACCCGACGTTGTTTGGAACTCCCATCAGTTGAGTAAGAACCCAATGAACCTAGAAATTTTCTTGACCACTGGCAATAGCTTTACTGGCAGCAAAAATAGATATGCCAACCTGAGACAAGTTCAATTTAGATAAAATTCCATTTATAATTTCTTATTGACTAAAGATATCAGATCACATTTTGAAAGTGGTGTGCATTCAATGATGTGAAGTTAATGGTTAATGCAATAAATTCCACTGACACAAAACACAATGAAAAAGATTTTTGCGGAGGATTTAGCTAAAGAATTCGAACAAGATTTGAATAAATTAGAAGAAAACACTTGGCTAATTAAACCCAACACTTAGTACAAAGAATTATATGGATTATGTGTGAGCATAAATGAAAGCTCACAAACCTCCCAAATAAAGCGTCGACATGACAATCCACACCGTGCAAAATAAATTCTTCATTCACCTGTAACAATTTTCATTCATACAAGACCACCAAAATGAGACGAAATTATTTTTGACAAGTTTTCAAGCATTCAACATGACGAAATCCGGTGGTTTTCAACCAACAATAGTCTACCGGCTAATAAAAAAAACATATTTCCTTACATTCATGTTGTTGGTTAACAGATTGGCCCTTTTATAATATTGACTCAAACCCTCGAAAATACCTCTCTACAAATAAAAATTGAAGAAACTATCAAAAGTTTGATCTGTAAATTTTAAAGGTACATCTCCTTTTGATAGGCATGCAATGAATATATATATTTTTGAATTTTTAACATAAATGGGGGTATGCTCTCAACCAGAGAGAAGAAGAAGCATCTAATGAACTCTCATCACCATGAGATATTCACGAATTAAAGACAGACTTAAATGCTCAAAAGTAAAAATTATTTCTGTATACTCATTCCTACGACCGTGAAAATTAGACACAACACTAACCATAAGAGAAATAGAACTGTGAACAACATATACGAGCAAAGAAACATAACCAATAGTGTCACACAAAATACCTTATAATCACAGATTGTAAAACACAGTTAACCTGCGATTAATTCATTCTATTCCATTCCCCATTCATCCATTCAACAACAAAATAATAAAATCAAATCAATGAACATCAACCACAATCCAAAATTTGAGTCACATTCAATTGTCACAGCAAAAGGGTGAAAATTGAATCAAAATTGTCGATCTTTTACTAGAGTTACAAAATAAAATATATTTTCTTTTGGCATCGCCTTAGGATGGTTACAATGGAACTGTCCTTTCGGTTGCTATTGCCCTGAATCTCTTTAACTTTTCCCCTTCCTCTTAATTTCTTTCAACTTCCAAAAAATTTGATGCTTCCATTCATTTTTAATGAATTAAGTTATTGTGATAAAAAAATATTATGAATAGCACTGACTTCTGACATATTGACAGGTGGAGATTTATCAAGAGATATATGTCGGTGTGGGACTAGGTTGGGTAGTTGATTCTAAGACTGCTTCTCTATGTAGAGACAAACTTTCCAGAAATCACCACCAAATCATCTTGAATGAATGAATGTAGTAATTTTAATGACATTCATGAGACCAACAATTTAAGAGATCTATTGACAAATTTATGTCATTTTCATGTTCTTTTCGATCTCTGGTCTTCGATTATGAATCTTTATAAATAAACCAGTTGTTTTGTGTAGCCTTTCCTCTTCGAAAAGTAGGTTTAGACAACCCACCTTCAAGTTATTCTCATATTGCTCATGTATATCTTGGTAAGCAGCACACTAAAAAATGAAGTGTCATTTTGTTTCAACCACCCCTTTGTTTCAGAAGACACATGTTCTTTCTTCCCAAGTCTCTTTGAGAACCATCCATCTACTTGTTTCACACCTTAGATGGTGAGACGGGCCGGTTTTAAGGTGCGCCACTAACAATCTTGCCTTGCCTTTAATTATCATCCATAAGTAGTCTTTCTCGCCATGATCCCAAGTAGGGTTGAACTCTTTCACATAATATATTTTTTTTCACCCCATTTGTTTTGTCTACATGACAGCCCTGAATTTTTCTAACACAAATTTTTTTCTCTTCATTAATATTGAAGCATTTTTGCAAATCAATGTCCCATTTACTCAACCATTTCTTATTTTATCTTTCTTTCTACAAATTAGTCTTATTTCCTTGGGGGTATTCAACTGAAAGAGTCGGGTATACCACCAATGCCATTCTATTGAATGTATTTGTTCCTTCGTGATTTGTATGTGGGATTTGCCATGAGCAGTTATCCCTTTAGTATCCAACCAGTTTCCTTTTAGTATGTTTTGATGGATGTCGATACATGATCCCGGTGTATACATTGGCTTGCTTCGAAATTGGATTTGCATTTTTATCATCGCATCCCGTTATCAATGACCCCATGTTCGCAGAATCATTCTTCACAAAGAAATGTAGGCATCATAATCCTCAAATGCTGTTTGTTGACGCTAATAGAATCTTATGCCTTCCAATTCTGTGATCTCTATTTCAGGTTTCGGCTCTTTGAAAGTTTTCTTCTTTGGATATTAGGCTGCCTGTACGAAACATGATCCCCAGGATGATTTGAAATTGGAGACAATCTTTAACCCTTCCCTTCCATACTTCCATGGTTGTTCATCGGATCCGAAGATGGATTTCGGAGCTATAAGCGCCGCCTGGCAAAACACGTCCTTGATGGGAGTCGGGAACCATTTTCGGACTTCAACACTGGATCGAGAACTTGAAAGTTCCGAATGAGTCTGTGATCAATACTGAAAACCGCTTTCAACAACTGCTAATATAATAATCTCGGAATGTTCTGAAATGTCCCGTCACTTCAACTTATCATGTCGGGTTCTCATGCCTAGTTCCAAATGGAGCGTCGGGCTCCGCAATTGATTTAGGAACTTCTAAGAACCTTCACGTCTACAATCATTTCCAAATTTGCCGTGGAAATTTTGTGCTGTTCGGGGACCAATGATAGTTCGAGAACCACAACCTTTGCTCAACATCCGATGCTGTTGGGAAGTCGGCACACAGTTTGAACACTCAAACTTTCATGTTTCGAGGCATTTTTAGTACAGAATGTCTTCTTAATACTTTAATAAGATAAGATAAGATAAGATAAAATTTTAATGTCTACGAGGCTAAACATAATCTATGGGACAGCAAGAGAACTTAAGCCGACTTCAATAACTCGGTTCTTTTCTTGTGCAAGCTGATGATGAGCCCACCTAACTTCTCAATGTACTCCTTGCTGAATAGGTTATGCCAAGAGCTATTAGATATAGTATCCACAAATTTATCCATGTTGTCCTTGTAGGATTGACATTCTAAAATAAAGTGGTGTTCGGTTTCCACTTTCCCAGAATTGCAAAACATGCCAATTCTCTCTTCCCAAGCCTCCTTTGGTCTCTTCCAACGCCCGATCTCACAGCGGAGTTGATGAGAGTTGGTTCTTAGCTGAGGAATAATAACTTTAGCTCTCCAAGAAATGTTGGCTCCTATGTACGCTTTTTGGAGTTGATCACTTGCGGGGTTGAACTCATTGATATAATATATTTTCTTCCTTCCAATCCCATTTTCCCAATTTCTCTTGTAAAATTTCTCCATAGCGAAGACCTTTATTTCTTTGTTATTTGTGGGGCACATATTGAATTGGATATTCCATTTACTCATTCACTTGATGTTTTGTTGCATCCACGTCGTTTTTCGTTTGCACAATGTATCATTAAAGACAAAGTTAGGCCATCTATCTCCTTCCATTTTTTCGATTCTTTTTAGATAGCTTATGAGGCGAACCATAGCAAGTGCCTCGATAGGGGCAGCCCCCATTTCACTTAGCATGATATCAAATGGGATAGTGCTTTTGATTTTAAATTTGCTTGTGATCAAACGCTTTTGGATTCCCTCGATTTGCTTCCATTGTGCCATTGAAGTGTTGCTGGCCCATAATTCACACCCATAAAGAACAACTGGCAACACAAGAAGACCAAACAAGGTTTGAATAGTTTTTCAATCCCAAACCTCTGCTTCACGACACCTGTTTTGAAGAGCATAAAATGCCTTCCATCCACCTAATGTCCTTTTATTTCTACAAAATGCCCAACTTAGATTTTTGTTGAAATCAATGCTGAGATATTTATACTCCGCCACTTCCTCAAGAACGCTGCCACCAAAATAAAATTCATGTTGATGCTATTTTTTATTATTAGAGAAAACCATAACTTTAGTCTTGCTGATATTGACATAAATCCCCACCATTCTGCAAAAGCGTTAAAGAGAAAATAAATGTTCTTGCAAACCACAGACAGATTTGACAATCAAAATGAGATCATCTGCATAGAGGAGCAACTTTATTACAAATTCACCCAACTGGATACCCTCACCATTTTTCATGTTTAACCACTCTTCAAGTTTATCGATATATAAGCCAAATAAAGTAGGAGATAAAGGACAACCTTGTTTGACCTTGATATCACTCCTAAAACATTCTGAAATGTTAGCTGAAGTTCTGATTTTGAGTTTCACCTCTTCATACATCCTATAAACAATAGCCCTGAGATGTGTAGGAATCCCCAATTCTTCCATCCTAAGCCAAAGCTTGTCCCTAGGGGCAGTGTCAAAAGCCTTTTTAAAGTCAACAAAACAACAAAAAATCTGCTCCTTTTTCTCCCACCTTTTTTCGATAGTGTGCCTTAGAGTGACACAATGATCAATCGTTGAGTGTTTTGGCCTAAAACCAGCTTTCCCTTTGAAATGTTTATGGTTTTCAGGAATAGATCATGTTTTAATGCAATTAAAGATAATAAATTAGGCTACTTTTTCAAATGTAAAATTGTAAATAGTTTTTTAATGTGTAAAATTTCATACTTCGCCAAATTTTAGGAATCAACACATTGTCTTTAGCGTGATACTTAGTGAACTATTGATTGTAACCTTAAGTCCTTGACTTGTGCATGATCATTTAAGGATCATTTATCATTGTATTGTTTATGCTATGGTTAGTTTGGTAATTGACATGTATGTTTAACCATGTTGAGAGATAGAGAGAAGACATTAGAGAGAGAGATCCCTTATGACCCCTTACAACACCTTAGGACCCCTTACCATACATCTTAGGGGTCGTAAAGGGTCCTACGGGGCATAAGGTGTTCTAGGACATGTTAATGTGTCCTAGGACCCCTTAAGACCACCAACAAACCCATAGGACCCCTTATCATTCATAAGTGTATGGTAAGGGGTCATAAGGGGTCTAAGGAGTCCAAGGACCCCTTAAAAACCTTTACGACCCCTAAGATGTAGATAGATGGGTTTTCAAGGGCCCTAAGGATTCATAAGGGGTCCTAGGATACATTACTATGTCTTAGGACCCCTTATGACCCATTAGGATACCTTAGGACCCCTTATCATACATCCTAGAGGTCGTAAAAGATCCTAAGGGGTTATAAGGGGTCCTAGGACACGTTAATATGTCCTAGGACACCTTAAGACCACTTACAACCCCTAAGATGTAGAGAGAGGGTTCCTAGAGAGTCCTAAGGGGTCATAAGGGGTCCTAGGACACCTTACCATGTCCCAGGACCCCTTATGATCCCTACCATACTTTTTAGGGCTCCTAAAGGGTCACAAAGGGTCATAAGGGGTCCTAGGACACATTACCCCCTTAAGACCCCTTCACAACCCTAAAAATCCCTAAGATGTAGAGAGGGGTCTTCAATGATCCTAAGTGGTCATAAGGCATCCTAGGACACATTAATATGCCCTAGGACCACTTATGACCCCTTATCATACATCTTAGGTGTCATAAAGGGTACTAAGGGACCATAAGGGGTTCTAGGACATGTTAATGTGTCATATGACCCCTCAAGACCACTTACGATCCCTTATGACTCCTTACAATTCATTAGTGTATGGTAAGGGGTCCTAAGGGGTCGTAGGGATTCTAAGTGGTCCTAAGACACATTAATGTTCCAAGGGTCATAAGGAGTTGTAGGACACATTAATGTGTCCTAGGAGCCCTTATGACCCCTTTGTTAGAGTATTATTACTCTAGTTGCTTAAGCTTCTCTTAGGTGCGTTATTAATTAATTCTTAATTAATAATGTGCAACCTAGTATTTACCTTTTAGGGTTTCATTCACCTTTTTAAGGTTGAACT
>MU226021.1:938778-964093 GCA_018584345.1 Thuja plicata
TGGGGATTCCCTTTCAGGATCCTCGTGTCTTCTCATTTGAGCATCAGCTCGGCCTTCCAGTGACACCTCATCTTTCGAGGTCACCTCTTCAGCACCCACTGACTCTCACTCCTCTGCATTGGAGTCATAGTGGTTTGTTCTTTTCTCCAGGGGTTCTTTCATTCTGGGGGGGCTTTGGAGCCTCGACCCTCTCTCACAGGGGGGTTAGCAGCACGCATTGTACTACTGGCTTTGAGAGAGTCTCTTAAAGTCATTCTTTTTGTCTTTTCTTGCTTTTCTATCTCTTTTTGGGGTAGGGTTTTTCCCACTGGGTTTTCTCTTTTTCCCCGGTTTACAGAGATTTCCTTGTTGTTGGGTACCTGATCAGGCCTTGGTGTCGGGACCCTTTTCCTGCTTTCATAGTTTTGCTAGGTCAGCTTTCTCCCTGCATTCAGCTTAAGGGGGGGTGTTAGAGTATTATTACTCTAGTTGCTTAAGCTTCTCTTAGGTGCGTTATTAATTAATTCTTAATTAATAATGTGCAACCTAGTATTTACCTTTTAGGGTTTCGTTCACCTTTTTAAGGTTGAACTTTGTAATTGTTGTTTAGAAATTCAGTTGATATTTTTGCTCTCACATTTTTGAGTAAACTTCTGGGTTCCGCTTTTTCTATTTTGCTGTTTCATTCTTGGGACAGGTTTATTGCATGTAGCTGGATCTTGGAGTCGAATCTGATATTTCATCAGTTTCTACACCCTTATCATATATTAGGGGTCCTAAAGGGTCATAAGGGGTCATAAGGGATCCTACAACACATTAATGTGTATTAGGACCCCTTAAGACCCCTTCTAGGACCCCTTAAGATTTTTTAGTGTATGGTAAGGGGTCTAAGGGGTCATGGGACACATTAATGTGTAGACTATGACCCCTTAAAAACCCTTACGACCCCTAAGATATAGAGAGAGGGGTCTTAAAGGGTCGTAAGGGGTCCTAGGACATATTAATGTGTCATAGACCCCTTATGACCCCTTAGGACACCTTAACATACATATTAGGGGTATTAAATGGTCCTAAGAAGTCATAAGGCATTCTAGTACACATTAATGTGTCCTAGGACCCATTAAGACCCCTTATTGTATTCTAAGACCCGTTAACAACCCTTACAACACCTAAGATGTAGAGAGCGGTCCTAAAGGGTACTAAGGGGTCATAAGGGGTCCTAGGACATATTAAAGTGTCCTAATACCCCTTAGGACCCCTTACCCTACATATTAGGAGTGCTAAAGGGTCATAAGGGGTCATAAGGGGTCCTAGGACATATTAATGTGTTCTAGGATCCCTTATGACCCCTTAGGACCAATTACCATACATTTTAAGGGTCATACAAGGTTGTAATGGTTCATAAGGGGTCATATGTCACATTAATGTGTCTTAAGACCCCTTGCAACCCCTTAGGACACATTACCATTCACTAATGTTTAGTAAGGAATCTTAAGGGGTTGTAAGAGGTCTAAGGGTTCCTAGAATACATTAATGTGTCATAAGACACCTTAATGACCCTTATGACCCTTAAGATGTAGATAGGGGTATAAAATTGTCATAAGGGGCCTAGGACACATTAATGTGTCCTAGGACCCCTTTTGACCCTTAGGACACCTTAAGAGCCCTTACCATACATCTTAGCGATCATAAAGGCTCTTAAGGGGTCATAAGGGGTTATAAGACACATTAATGTGTCCTAGGAACCCTTAAGACCACTTACAAACTCTTAGGTTCCTTACCATTCATTAGCCTATGGTAAGGGGTTCTAAGGGGTCATACGACACATTAATGTGTCTTAGGACCCTTTAATAACCCTTACGACCCATAAGATGTAGATAGAGGATTCTTAAAGGGCCCTAAGGAGTTGTAAGGGGTCTAAGGTGTCCTAGGACACATAATGTGTCATAAGACACCTTAACAACCCTTATGACCCTTAAGATGTAGATAGAGGGGTTTTCAAGGGTCATAAAGGGGTCCTAGGACACATTACTGTTTCCTAGGACCCCTTTTGACCCTTAAGACACCTTATCATATATCTTAGGGGTCGTGTAGGGTCCTAAGGGTTCATAAGGGGTTTTAGGACATGTTAATGTGTTATATGACCCCTTAAGACCACTTACAAGGCCTTAGGACTCCTTACAATTCATTAGTGTATGGTAAGGGGTCATAAGGGGTCATAGGGATTCTAAGGGGTCCTAGGACACATTAATGTGTCCTACAACCCCTTAAAAACCCTAATATGTAGAGAGAGGGGTCTTTAAGGGTCTTAAGTGGTCATAAGGGGTTGTAGGACACATTAATGAGTCCTAGGAGCCCTTATGACTCCTTAGGACCCTTTATCATACATCTTAGGGGTCCTAAAGGGTCATAAGGGATCTTACAACACATTAATGTGTCTCAGGACCCCTTGCGACCAATTACGACCCCTTTTGGACCCCTTACCATTTGTTAGTGTATGGTAAGGGCTTGTAAGGGGTCTAAGGGTTCGTGGGAGACATTAATGTGTCCCATGACCCCTTAAAAACCGTTACAACCACTAAGATGTAGAGAGAGGGGTCTCAAAGTGTCATAAGGGGTCTTAGGGTACATTAATGTGTCCTAGGACCCCTTATGACACCTTACAACACCTTACCATACATATTAGGGGTATTAGAGGGTCCTAAGGGGTCAAAAGGATGTGTCCTAGGACCCCTTAAGAACCCCTATGACCCCTTACCATACATTAGTGTATGGTAAGGGGCCTGAGGGGTGTTAGGGAGTCCTAGGACATAGTAATTTATCCTAGGACCCATGACCAACCCTTAAAACACATAAGATGTAGAGAGAGGGGTCCTAAAAGGTTCAAAGGGGTCATAAGGAGTCCTAGGACATATTAAAGTACCCTAGGACCCCTTAGGACCTTGAACCCTACTTTTTAGGGGTGCTAAAGGGTCTTAAGGGGTCATAAGGGTTCCTAGGATATATTAATATGTTCTAGGACCCATTATGAACTCTTTGGACCAATTACCATACATCTTAAGGGTCCTAAAAGATCGTAAGGGGTCATAAGGGGTCCTATTACACATTAAAGGGTCTTAAGACTGCTTACAAGGGTCCTAAAAGGTAGTAAGGGGTCATAAGGGGTCCTATTATACATTAAAGTGTCTTGAAGGGTTCTAAATGGTCATAAGGGGTCTTAGGACACATTAATGTGTCTAATGACCCCTTTTGACCCTTAGGACACCTTAGGAACCCTTACCATACATCTAGGGGTCTTAAAGGCTCTTAAGGGATCATAAGGGGTTCTAGGACACATTGATGTGTCCTAGGATCCTTTAAGACCACTTACAAACTCTTAGTACCTCTTACCAATTCATTAGTGTATGGTAAGGGGTCATAAGGGGTATAAGGGGTATAAGGGGTCCTAGGATGTAGAGAGGGGTTTTCAATTATCCTAAGTAGTCATAAGACATCTTAGGAAACATTAATGTGTCCTAGGACCACTTATGAATCCTTAGGAACCCTTACCATATATCTTAGGTGTCGTAAAAAGTCCTAAGGGGTCATAAGGGGTTCTAGGAGATGTTAATGTGTCATATGACCCCTTAAGACCACTTACGAGCCCTCATGACTCCTTACAATTCCTTAGTGTATGGTAAGAGGTCGCAGGGGTTCTAAGGGTTCCTAGGACACATTGATGTGTCCTATGACCCCTTAATAACCCTTACAACCCTTAAGATGTAGAGAGAGGGCTCGTCAGGGGTCCTAAGGGGTCATAAGGGTTTGTAGGACACATTAATAAGTCCTAGGACCCCTTATGACCCATTATCTTACATCTTAGGGGTCCTAAAGGGTCGTAAGGGGTCATAAGGGATCCTAAAATATATTAATTTGTCTTAAGATCCCTAAAGAACCCTTAGGACCCCTTCTAAGAGCCCTTAACATTCGTTAGTATATGGTAAGGGGTATTAAGGGGTGTAAGGGGTGTAAGGGGTTCATGGACACATTAATTTGTGGACCATAACCCCTTAAAAACCCTTACATCCCATGAGATGTAGAGAGATGGGTCTTAAAGGGTCATAAGGGGTCTTAGGACACATTAATGGATCTTAGGACCCCTTAGGATACCTTACGACACCTTATCATATATCTTAGGGGTATTAAAGAGTCCTAAGGGGTCATAAGAGGTTCTAGGACACATTAATGTGTCTTAGGACCTCTTGAGACCCCTTACCATACATTAGTGTATGGTAAGGGATCCAAAGGGGTGTTAGGGAGTCTTAGGACATAGTAATGTGTCATATGACCCATTAAAAACTCTTACAACACCTATTATGTAGAGATAGGGGTGCTAAAGGGTACTAAGGGCTCATAAGGGGTCCTAGGACATATTAAAGTGTTCTAGGACCCCTTACCCTACATCTTAGGGGTGTTAAAGGGTCATAATGGGTCATAAGGAGTCCTAAGAGACATTAATGTGTTCTAGGAACCCTTAGGACCAATTACCATATATATTAAGGGTCCTAAAAGGTCGTAAGGGGTCATAAGGGGTCCTATGACACATTAATGTGTCTTAAGACCCCTTACAATCCCTTAGGAAACATTACCATTCACTAGTGTATGTTAAGGAATCCTAAGGGGTTGTAAGGGGTCCTAGGAAAAATTAATGTGTCAAAAGACACCTTAACAACCTTTATGACCCTTAATATGTAGAGAGAGGAGTCTTCAAGGGTCCTAAAGTGTCATAAGGGGTCCTAGGACACATTAATGTGTCCTACGACCCCTTTTGACCCTTAGAACGTCTTAGTACCCCTTACCATACATCGTAGGGGTCGTAAAGGATCTTAAGGGGTTCTAAGACACATTAATGTGTCCTAGGATCCCTTAAGGCCACGTACAAACTCTTAGGATCCCTTACCATTCATTAGTGTATGGTAAGGGGTCCTAAGGGGTATAAGGGGTCATAGGGCACATCAATGTGTCTTAGGAACCCTTAAAAACCCTTACAACCCCTAAGATATAGAGAGAGGGGTCTTCAAGGGTCCTAAGGGGTGATAAGGGGTCCTAAGACACATTAATATATCCTAAAACCCCTTTATGACCCCTTAGGACACCTTACAACCCCTTATCAAACATCTTAGGGATCTTAAAGGGTCATAAGGAGTCATAAGGAATTATAGGACACATTAATGTGTCCTAGAACACCTTAATTTCCCTTATGACCTATTACCATACATTAGTGTATGGTAAGGGGTACTAAGGGGTCTTAAGAGGTCCTAGGACATAGTGATGTGTTCTAGGTCAAGTTATTAACCCTTATGACACCTAAGATGTAGAGAGAGTAGTGCTCAAGGGTACTAAGGGGTCATTAGGAGTTTTTTGGTGCCCAAATCAATAGATTGGATTTCCTATTGATTTTTCCTATCCAATGATGAGAAACCCAAGTGATTTGCCAACAAACAAGGTTTCAACCTGATCTAAGTCTCAACCTTCTGCAATTTTGGCACTGCAGAACCAAGGCTGGTAGGCCTATACCCTAGACTTGTCTCCCAGATCCTTAGGGCTTTTTAGAGATGATAATATGTGTTCCAAACTCTTTTCTCTCAAATTATGGCAAAGTAATATCGAGATCCTAAAACTAAGAGCAATATATTATTAAAGTGTTTTATGTAATGTTGCAAGTATTTAAAGAATGTTTGATGGATTCAAGATATGAAATGAATATAGTATCTCAAAACTTTAAAAATGAAACTATGACCAAAATCCAATGAACAAGAAAGACCAGTACCTTAATCAACTATGGGCAATAGAGTCACTATCATTCCAATCTTATGTTCAACCTCAGAGACAATTTTGCAAGAAAACTTATCACTTCAAAGGTGTTATGGAATGTACATGCAACTTATAAAGAATTTCAAATATATTTCAAAGGGGTAATACTTCTCAGATGATAGACCAATTGAATGAGGCCTCGATCAATAGAATTTAACCATGCAAAATGAGAAAACCAATTGAAATATATACTATGAATCAAATTAGGGAGCATGCACATCAAACTATCACTTTGAATATGTTCTATTGGTTTATCTGAGGGACTAATTGTAAAATGATTAATGAAACAATTGCATATATGAAGAGAAAGGACTTATCTTTATTGATTATGGAAAATAGTACAATAGAGTTCACATTTGCAGTTATTGATCCATCTAATCCATCTGACTATAGTAACAGTAAGTCTTATTTTGTCCTATGTGTTAATCTTGGTATCCCTATAAGTATGAAACTCAAAGAATGTAGACAAGCTTCAGATCAACATGACGTTTCCCAACAGATACCTAACCTAAGATCAATAACCGAATATTTAATTATTACAACAATATAATGTTTGGTTATCATTGTTTGATAACTGACGACAATAATTTGATAACATCTTCAAAACATGTTTGAGTTGACATCTTAAATAATGTATCTACATCATGATGGTAATCTGACCATATCTCTATACATAGTTTATCTCATAATCTCTGCATGGAACCATATATCATTGTTGAAATATCAAACAACTTAGTCTAGTATGATAATATCAGTGGTATTGTCAACCTTGAAACCAAATTTATCATTTCCAACATATCCTTTGTGTGGTATTGATGATTTTGAATCATTGGCTCTGGGTATGTCGATCACATTGATATTTTTTTTTGCACATGGTCTCTGGAATTAATTTATTCATCTTCCATCAACTGCAACCATGGCGTTTATTATTCTTTCGCGACCTCTTTTCATCATGTCTCCATGTAATCCCTTGTTACATCGTCGATAAATCTGATTTGTTCAATTAAACAATGTTTGCCACCTTTATTCTCTGCATGAAAAGTCAAATAGTCAATATTAAAGAAAACCCTAATCATAATAAAAGATTTAATATTAAAGATGCCACGTAATAAATCAATTTAATAGAGTCGTCAAAGGTCTTTGTATTTTTCTGATTGGGGACACGTGTCACATCCTGTGCTACTACACAATGATTAAAGTCTATTCATCTTCCCATCGCACCATTGCGTAGAGCCATAGATCCTATATCCCACGGTCGTAGATCTGCCTCAAATGCTTTGGTTATTACTCGATCACCTTTATCCGCAAGATTGAGTCACAATTGTTGATTTAAAGCATGGGGTTAAATATATCACTTAAGTAATCTAATATTTACTCTTCTTTTCATGCTTCTGTGTTACCCAGTCATTATGTCCTGCTAATCAAATTCTGGCATCTGCATCCATGTCATTCCATCTGTACATCCTGGAAGGCCCGAGACACATGTCACTTATTTTTCCATCACGTGATGTTTAAAGAGTGAGCAACTTGAGATAGTGTCGTCGCGCAAAGTCGTAGGATCAGATCTTGATCTGATCAGATATGAATCGGGATAGCTTTAGTCAAACTGACTTCATAGGACACGCATAAATCAATTTTATGGTGCCAAATCAAGTAAAATAATCATCACGTGCATGTCGGATGTAAAGTCTTTGAACATCGATGACTTAATATGGCTATTTCTATTATCATGTGGTCGAAACCAGAATACTTCACCACTCTGCGATGGATAGAATATTGTTACTGCTCATTGATTCATTGCATCACCATGCTATAGGTAGGTTTACAATCATATGACTCGACAAAATATATGTTGATCATAACCATTGTATTTCAATCTCGACCTTGGTAGTTTTATCTGCACCAGAGAATACATGGGAAGGAATCAATGGCAAAAAAAGATAATTTGTTAGAGACATAGATTAGAATGATATATTATTGATAGAACATATATGAAACATCAGTAAAGGTGTAATATATAAGTCAAAAGGCTATATAAGATAAATGAGTAGATGCAAAAAGATACTTCCCTGACTGATTATGTGTACGAATCAATTTGCAAATATGGGTTCCACCAATGGCTCTTTCTGGGGATGCGTGTTTATACTTGGACACATCAAGATCCCAGCTATCTCTGGAGAAGCAGACCGAGTATCCTGATTGCCTGATGAAAAATGAAACTGGGTGGCCTCAGGCCCCTCCAAAATGAACACTGCTATTTCCCTCTGTCAAATTTTTATTCTGTTTATGTAATATTTTAAATCTTCTTAATATGACACCATGATTTGTTCTGTCATCTTTCATCTTCTAATTAACTGATCTTCTTTCGAACATCAGAGAAAGAATTATCTTAAGATCACATCTTCCTTCATACCTGGCTGAAAAATCTTTCATCTTTCTATTTTTGTCTAAATTATTTGTACTTTCAAGATTTGAAACATCACACAAATCTTTGGCATGTTCTTTTATTGATGATATCATACTTTCAATATCATAATGTTTATCTTCAAAACTTAGTATATTAACCATACTATTTGTACATACTTTCCTTCTTAGGTAACTGATTTAAATATATAAAGGAATCATTTTTGACAAACTTATCATAGTATTTTGTATGATCCTTTTCTATTGTTTCTTTATATAATAGATTTGATGGAATTTTGTGATCATTCTTATATGTGTCCTCTCTTGCATGTTGATGATAATACACACTTTTATAAGATGGATCCTCTTTTTGAATGTCTTCATGTACTTCATTAACCAAACCAATATCTTCATTATATAGATAATCTCCAGGACTTACCCTCAACATATCATCATGCTCGACTGATATAATCTTATTTTCACAAGTATGATACCATTCCTGCTCAAATGGTGAATTGAAAGATATTTCACCTCCTGAATACATGTTTTGAATTTTATCAACTTCAAAGTCCTCATTAGGTCTGCTATCTTTATCATAATGCTGGTGGACTTGATTTCATAGAAAATCCTCTTCAAATAATTGATTTAAGAACATGGATATTTCAGGCATACCCTCATAAGAGTCTACATCTAAAAATTCTTTCTGTTCATATGTTGTATGTTGTTCTATTTTATATTTATCATCTAATTCTTGAAAATTATTATCTTCTTGATATGGTACCTCTTGAATATATACTGATCCATTAACTTGTTTACTATGTTGGATTGAGAAAACAATTTCACCATTTCTCTGAACATGTTTTTGATATTCAATATCTAATAGATTTGAAATTTCCTCAGTACTAAGAAGGTTTTCTTCCTCATCATTATGGTTATTGATACCTATCTCCATACAAATATCAACATGTATAGATTCCTCTTCCATAATGTAATTTAGATCCTCTTCATGCATGTTTTCTTCTTCATCACTGATATTGTCATCAAGCAAAAGGCCTTGTTCAATATGATCATAAGCCTCCTTTTCTCTATCTTCATCATCATCTTCTAATGCATGCATAAGGAACTTCAAATCAGGGTTATCTGGTGAGTTTCCTATTTATCAAAATCTTCTTATGAATTCCTTGAGTGGAGGTTTAATGTCTGATGGTATCTCCTTATAAATGCTTGCCATTCTTATGAACAAATGTGGTATAGACTCCCCCTCAAATCTCTTCAAACTAAAAAATGCATCTAGTGGAAACAGAATAGGATCCTCTTCCATGCTGCAACTTTGGTCTTCATATTGTTCATAACACATGTTCTCTCCTTCACCACTGGCATTATGAAACATATCAAGAAACCATTTCTCAAACTACCTCCACGATGAGATACTTTGTGCAGGTAGTGATTCATATTCCTTTTGTGCATTATTTTTTAATGACCATGCAAACAAATTCATGGCATCATATTTTATATCAACCTCATATTTATTAAGGAATATATGAAAAGCATCTAGATGATCCAGAGTTGATTCATCATAATCTCCATAAAATTCAGGGACCCTGTGTGAAAGCTGTGAAAACAATTAATTATTACTACATTGAAAATTTGTAAGATCGAAAGGCCTGGTATAAATGGGAATCAAAAATATTTTTAACATAATTCTAAACATCACGTAATAGATATTCTATTACTAATTAAAAGATAATTTCCCATCCCTTCTAGGTTGCCTTTCTATCTCCTTCTGAGTTTTCTCCCTCTGTAGAGTCACTGACTGAAATGCTTTGTTCAATAGAGTCGCTACCTTCTTTCTAGAAGGAAAAACTTATTGTCTTCTGGATTATTTTCTCCTAGCAGAGCTTAACCTTTATTACCAAAATTCTAAAAAATCTATCCTTAATGATAACTGATCCCCAGCAGAGTTGCCAATTTGTTGGTGCTCAAATCAAAAGATTGGATTTCCTATGGATTTTTCCTATCCAATGATGAGAAACCTGAGTGATTTTCCAAAAAATAAGGTTTCAACTTGATCTAAGTCTCAACCTTCTACAATTTTGGCTCTGCAGAACCAAGGCTGGTAGGCCTATACCCTAGACTTGTCTCCCAAATCCTTAGAGATTTTTAGAGCAGATAATATGTGTTCCAAACTCTTTTCTCTCAAAGTATGGAAAAGTACTATTGAGATCCTAAAACTAAGAGCAATGTATTATGAAAGTTTTTTATGTAATGTTGCAAGTATTTAAAGAATGTTTGATGGATTCAAGATATGAACATAATATAGTAGATGGATATAGTATCTCAAAACTTTAAAAATGAAACTATGACCAAAATCCAATGAACAAGAAAGAGCAGTGCCTTAATCAAATATGGGCAATAGAGTCACTATCCTTCCAATCTTATGTTCAACCTCAAAGACAGTTTTGCAAGAAAACTTATCACTTCAAAGGTGTTATGGAATGTACGTGCAACTTAGAAACAAATTCAAAGATATTTCAAAGGGGTAATACTTCTCATATGACAAACCAATTAACTGAGGCCTCAGTCAATAGAATTTAACCATGCAAAATGAGAAAACTAATTGAAATATATACTATGAATCAAATTAGGGAGCATGCACATCAAACTATCACTTTGAAGAAGTTCTATTGGTTTATCCGAGGAAATAATTGTAAATATTTAATGAAACAATTACATATATGAAGAAAAAGGACTTATCTTTATTGATTATGGAAAATAGTACAATAGAGTTCACATTTGCAGTTATTGATCCATCTAATCCATCTGACTATAGTAATAGTAAGTCTTATTCTGTCCTATGTGTTGATCTTGGTATCCATATAAGTATGAAACTCAAAGGATGTAGACAAGTTTCAGATCAACACAACATTTTCTAATAGATACCTAACCTAAGATCAATTATTGAATATTTAATTATTACAACAATATAATGTTTGATTATCATTATTTGATAACTGACGACAATAATTTTATAACATCTTCAAAACATGTTTGAGTCGACGTCTTAAATAATGTATCTGTATCATGATGGTAATCTGACCATATCTCTATCCATAGTTTATCTCATAATCTCTGCATGGTACCAGATATCATTGTTGATATATCAAACAACTCAGTCCAGTATGATAATATCACTGGTATTGTCGACCGTGAAACCAGATTGATCATTTCCAACATATCCTTTGTCTGGTATTGATGATTTTGAATCATTGGCTCTGGGTATGTCGATCACATAAATTTTTTTGTTTTTTGCACATGGTCTCTGGAATCAAGTTATTCATCTTCCATCGACTGCAACCATGGTGTTTATTATTCCTTCGTGACCTATTTTCATCATGTCTGCATGTAATCCCTTGTTACGTCATTGAGAAATCTGATTCATTGAATTAAACAATGTTCACCACCTTTATTCTCTGCATGAAAAGTCAAATAGTCAATAATAAAGCAAACCCTAATCGTAATAAAATATTTTAATATTAAATATGCCACATAATAAATCGATTTAATATAGTCTGTAATAGGACTTTAGATAATTCTAACAATGTATTAGCCACTCCTAATAGGGTGAGTCACCTGGAAAGTAACATATTGTAAGCTCCGAACAGAGCACTATTTTCTACTGTAATGAGAAGATTGTGGGTTTCATCCCCACCATGTTTTTTTCCCTCTGACCAAGGGTTTCCACAATAAAAATCTGAGTATTATGTGTGTGCATGTATTTTTACTTCATTCATTGCACTTTTACTTTACATTTACAATTATATGCTTCATAGTTTAGAAGTTAATTTTGCTTATATTCAAAGGTATAAGTAGAAGTCTGAAATTTTTAGTAGTCCTATTTCACCGCCTCTCTCAGTACCTATTATTTCCAGCAATTGGTATCAAAGCTCAGACTCTCTAGAGAAAACATTTGACAACTTGGGGAGTAGATCCGAGGAGATGGAAAGCTATAGATATGAAAGACAATTGGAGGTAGCCAATGAGATGATTGAGGAGTTAAAGAACAATCTTAAGGCTTCATTGGAAAAAAATAAAGAATTGTTTGAACAATTAAAAGATAGTCTAGAAAATATTGATGAATTATCTAAAGGAAGTGTTAACTCTGAAGAATCTAAGGCAACAATAGCAGATCTAATGGAAAATAACAAGATCATGATTGAAGAAGCAACCAAGAGGAAAAGAGAACAAGGAATTAAAGCTATAAGAATGTGTGAAGTGCTTGAAGGCATGAGAGTTGTTGAAGATGAAAAAATAATTGTTGAAACTGCAAAGAAGAATGTAGAAGAACTGATCAGAGAAAAATCTATCATACTTCAAAGGCATATGAGAACCATGCACTGAATGAACAACTAAGTGACACCGGTGATGAAAATTTACAAATGTGTGCTAAAAATGAATCACAAAGACAAGAGAATGAACAACTAAAAGAAGACTTGGATATTGAGAGAGACAAATGGAAAAATTAAGAATATGAACAAAGAATGCAAAAGATCGATGAGAAATTGAAGAATCAAAGGTGACCTAGAGATGCATCTGGCCTAGGATATACCAGTGACAAAAAATTTGAAAAAGGAGAATCATCCAAGTCTGGTGCTGAGAATTAATCAAAGATTCCAAAGGTGAATACAAGTCCACAAGGTAAGAAACCTACTAAAAACACTTGTAACAATTGTGGAAAGCCTGGACACACTGCTAATGTTTGTAGAAGCCAACTGGTGAATGTTCCAAAAACTAATAATTTTGATGGTTATTGTTATAATTTCAATAATTATGGTCATCAAGCTTATGAGTGTAGATCAAGGAATAGTAGTAGATCATTTGAAAGGAGTTTCAATGGCTACTATTATACATGCAAACAATTTGGACAAAAGGCAGAACATTGCAGATCAAGGATACCGAACAAACCGACAAGTGTTCTAAGAAGAGAAGGAAACATGAATGTCACATGCACTATTTGTGGAAACTATG
The DNA here is from genome assembly GCA_018584345.1 of Thuja plicata. Taxonomy (NCBI): domain Eukaryota; kingdom Viridiplantae; phylum Streptophyta; class Pinopsida; order Cupressales; family Cupressaceae; genus Thuja; species Thuja plicata. Next base: position 952,039 of record MU226021.1, read on the forward strand.
GACACGTGGATATGAATTTTTGATTAAGGATTCCTAGAGGTAATGACAAACCCTAGAGTACAATAGGTATGTCATGTTTTTATTTTCATAATATTAGACATCTTGCAAGAGATTTTAGATACAAGAACTAGTTATCAAGCAATAAAGACGAGAAATGGTAAAAAGATTGTTAATGTTGAAGAAGTGAGGAATGAGATGAAAAAGGTATGGGTGAATAAAGAATAAATTAAAGAGGATTCCAACACATCAATAGGTAACCCTATATCCTCTATGTCAGGGGATCCATCCTCAAACTAAGCAAGTAAGTTTTTCTTAGGGACTGAATTTCATTGTCATATCTAACTAGTCCCTTATAATGATGAGCGATAATATCTATTTTCAGAGTGAGATGCATTGATGTTAATTTTTATGAATTACATAGAGATGAGTTGTTATGAATCAATGATTTTATCATTTGCAAAAATTTGTGCATTAATGCTACTTTCAACATTAACCGGTGGAAGTTGTAATCAGTAGAGTGATATCAGTGAACTAAATTTAGTGTTTTAACTAGTTGTTGGTCAAATTTTTGGGCAAATAAATTATAGGCAAACCTATTCATTATTTATCTTGTATTTAGAAGAACGTTTACAGGAGCAGAGTATAATTTCTCATTGTGATTGATTGTGAGAACTATTTGAGCTAATCACCTACAGAGGTTTGAACTGGGAATTCAAAAGCCCTAACTGAGATATTAAGCAGAGAAATGATCATTTGTGAAGGAATTTGGTGTGTTGGATTTAGAAATCAGAAACCTATTGAATCACTATGGTGTCAAGGATTTCTATAGCTACATTGATCGAGATAACAAAGGAGGTAGAACAAGAACATAATCTACACCTGTTGAAGGTAATGAAAGTTAACAAAACCGGTGCCCTATCCCTAATTCCACCTCATGTTTTGTTGATGGAAGATTTAAGAACGTTGATTCATTACAATATTGTTGAGTTAGGTAGTGAGAAAATACAAAAAGAGTACTTAGCAATGTGCAACAATGGTAAACTTAAAGACGAGTTCAAACATATTCAAACAAAGGGTTTGACACACATTTTGGACTTACCTAAGACATTCAAGGAGGATTGGATTCAATATGTCTTAAGTCATTTTCATGATCAATTCATATGGCTGGAGGAATCGATCAAGATTACTAAGGAGTGATTCATCTAATAACTAGTTTCTCAGCAGACGGGGAACCCTGCACCCTAAGGCAAATATCCATGAAGACTGTTGGACAACTTACTAATTCTAAGAAAGATCACAAAGAGATGAAAATAGATGACATTGAAGACCAATAATTTTTATTTACAGTGATGTTTTTTGGTTACAAGGTCTACTAATAAAGTCAGTTGAATAGTGTTCTATGTGGAGCTATTCACACCGCTTACCAGATAGTAAAGGAAGGAACCATATATGGCCTAGCTGAGATGGTGAGATCACAACTTTTTGAAAACTTGAAGATGATTCAAATAGAAAAGAAGCAATCACTAAAGTTTGGATCACTTTTGGTATGTATGTTCTTCTATGTTCAAAATGTTTTTCCTGGTAAAGGAGTGGTAACATTGAAGACAAATAGAAAAAATTTATACCAGATCAATGAGTACATAAGAGAAATAGGTGATAACCTTAATAATTTTATGTGGGGATATTTCAAGGACTTTCAGGAAAGAATGCACAAGAGGTATAGGATACGACCACATATTGTGGAGAAGTACAAAGATACTATTTGTTTTCTAGTTGATAATGACACTTATAAGATACAAGCGGTAGATCCCAGAATTTCATGGATACCTCAGATAGGATATGAGACTGATGAACATATGTTAATCTTGAAAATTGAAGCTTTATTGAAGCTACTGGTTAACAATAAAGCAAAGAGGTATGGTACTTTTGAGGAGGCATATGAAAGAATCACTTTGCAACTCAAAAAGCCTATAATTGAGAGAAAAGAAAACAAGATCATTAGTTTGTTAGAAGAAAAGTTTGTTACTGGTGAAGGTAGAAGTTACACAAGTGACAAATAGAAGATCATTCCTGATGTTTATGCTAAAAGGAAAAGGAAACAAGCAGAAACTCAGAGTAAGACTCCAGGACTACCATCGGTAAAAGAGTCTATTATGGAGAAGAGTGAAGAAGTTAAATCTTCTGATCCTAGGCCACTTGAGGTATCTCAACCTGTCAAGACAAGGACATATGTAAAGAGGAAAAATAGAGGACAGGAAAAGGCCTCTCCTAGAAAGAAAAAGAAGAAGTAAGAAGTAGATAGTGATAAAATTGATTTTGAGAAGGAAATCACTGACATGCAGAAGTATGGAAAGACAAAGAAAAACATTCCTAAGAGTGCAACATAAGTTGATAATGAAATAAAGGAACATGGAATGATAGTTAATATCAACAACTTTAAATTCTCTAATTTATCTGATGAAGACAAGAAAACTATTGAAGATGCTATTGTATTTCATTTCTACATGTTCATCAAAACACTTAGTAAAATAAAAAGTCATATTGTTGATGAACTATATGAATTAATTAATGTTAGATGGGAGTTTGCAGTTGAGATTGAAAAGGAGATAAGAGAAAGGACACTTCTCTAAACAATGACACATTTTATAATAAATAAGTAGATGAAGCACTTGACAAATATAAAGTCAGATTCAGTATTAGTCATAGGACTTCTAAGCTACTAGCTGGGAAAGAGAAACACGTTGAAGATGAGACAATGATGATATGGAAAAGGATATTCAACATGGATCAACCACAGGTAATAGATACTGCATGTACATCTCAAGTAGATGATACTTTTACGGTGAAAGAGTTAATAGGAGATATGTTAGGTAGCATTCCAAGTATGGTTACTCATATAGACTTGACAAAAGATTCAGTTGATGATGTTATGATTGAAGATATCAGTGGAAATCCAAACTATCCTATGGTTGGAGATGAAGCTAAAGATATACCACTTCAGACTCCACTTGATGTAAATCTAGTTGAGATCAATGATGATATAACTGATATAGAAGGAAACAAGGTCGATGAGACATAAAAGAGAAAAGAAATAAAACAAGAAACTGAGACCACTAAACAACCTAAGTATACAACTAAAAAACCAAAGGATACAACAAAACAGGGAAAGGATACAAAGCAAGATGAACAACAACAAGATCAAGACTATAACAAAGAGACAAACAAGGACACTAATACAAGTAACACTGCTACATGCGATAAAAGCAATAAAGATGGAGCTAAGACACCAAAAGATAACACCCCTAGTGTCTCACAAATGGAGAAGGAGGAGGAGGAAGAAGAAGAAGAAGAAGAATTTTCTATTCTGAAGAAATATTTTAACAAATTGAAGCCAAAGGAATAGTTAATACTTTCAAGGAAACTAGTAGAAAAGGATGAAAAAAACATAATAAAGAAGAAGAAGTACAAAACAAAAATACCGAGGAAAACCATTGCTATACTTTATGATCTAGTAATTGATGTAGATATTTATGATGAAGCATATATGATTGATCAACTCAAAACCTTAGCTGATGCAATTACTAGTTTAGATAATGACATGGAAGAGGAGATGATCAAGAGAGCAGAGAAGAGATTGGAGAAGGAGATGACGGAGAAACTACTGCAGAAGATTGCACTTGAGAAATTTGATTATTTGAATTGGTCAAAGAACTCAAGGAATCAATACTTGAAGTTGGAATAATCTTCAATAAGATATCTATTATGACCAAATTCACTACAAAGATTAAGACAAAGAAGGAAGAGCTAGAAAAATATTTTACTACACTTGTCAACCAATTGGACCCATTGAACAGTTCCATGATGGAGCATACTGCAAAGTTGAAAGCTTTGACACACAAGTAAATGGAATTTAAGGTAGAGGAGGACAAGATAAGGATGACATTGATAGAATTACAAGGATTTCTAACTTCACATGGACATTATCCAAGCATATCTTAAGAAAGTTGAAGTGTTGATATGTACTCCAGACATGAGTACAATTGATAGTATGGAAGATCTTGCTTCAGGCATAAATGATCATCACATTTCCCTGACAACACATAAAGAGTTATGGGAGAATTCACTTACCACTGCAAAGGTACATTTCAAGATTATATTTAACAAACTGTAAGGTTTTGAACACCCTTGTATATACATTTTTATCATAGTTTTTGGCACTATTGTCAAAAAGGGCGAGTATGTCAGTAGATAAAAAAGGGGGAGTATATAGTAGAAAAAGAGAAAGTATACAAATTATGTAGTCTATGGACAAATGTTTTTATAGATTTAGGGGGAGTATGTAATCAAATATGGAGTAGAGGTAGTTTTGAAATTTTTGAAGTTCTTAAATTTTGAACAAGTTTTTGCCATCAATGCCAAAGGGAGAGAATATTGATATCAGAATGTTGATAGATGACATTGATGATGATCTTACAGAGTATGGTTTCCATTTTTGGAAATCCATTACATAGGTAATAAATTCTTGCTTAAGTAAATGAAGGTATACCAACCAGTATACAATAATAACAAATCGGTAAAGAGAAGTTAAGTTAGAAAGGTAACCGGTGAACATGAGAACAGGTGAAGGACAAATCAGTAAAAGAAGACAAGTGTACTATCGGTACATTGGAAGGTGTAAGGAAACACGATGAACTAATATTTGTGACCATGCCACTTAGGTCACACTTGTAAAGGCATAAGTGAAGATGCCACCAACTGGTCAGTTCAGTGAACAGGTAAAAGTAAAGGTTATTACACACTTTTTATTACTTGGTAAAATCGGTTATGACGATGCATGATTTAATGAATATGGACAACATGAAAAATATAGTATACTATTATAAGATTTGTATAAGTAAATTCTTTGGTAGTTGTGCATAGATCTGATTATGAATTCAAGGTATATTTTGACCAATGATATTGAAGGAATATTTCACATTGGAGATAACAACTTGAAGTTTGTTATGAATGACGCAGTAAGATTTTAATGTTGCAATGAGTTAGTTATGATTCATAAAGAAATTTTGAAGGGAATCAAAAACCCTAATTAGGTTTACAATCGAAGGTAAAAGGCTATAAGATGATATATGCTAAAAGAGTAACAAAGTTGAGAAAAAGAGTTGAAGAACCGTTGAAGTGTTCTTGAAAAGAAAAGATCTTGGAAAACAATAACATAGCTATTTACAAAGAAGATTCAGGATCAGGTTCATAACAAGAACATAGTTACAAAGTAAGGACCATATAAATTATGTGTTGTTTAATGGATGCACAATTGACTCCATTTCTCTCTTTGTCACCATAGTGGGAACCACCTTGTTTTTAGTACGTCTACAAACTTAGACGAAAAAAAAAATATAATAATATTTAATTTATACTATTGTTATGAGGTGATTTGGGTTGGGCTCTAGTTCGATTGATAGGAGCTTCCTATAGTAAAGCAAAGGTCATAAGATCCAAATTCCTCATAGTACACATAGTGCTCGAGGATGTATCATTGCACCTATGTCATAGATCAAATTAATTTTTTTACCAATGTATTATAATTTTTGATAAGTGCTATATCCCATTGTCTTAAAAATAAAAATATGATGATGATTTACTATAGATCAAACTAATGCATATACCAACTATAGACACAACTATACAAAAATGTCTATCTAGAAAACTTAAACGTAAACCATATGTAGGAGCCACTTATTCTTTGTTATCTTCATATGCAAGTTGACATCTTAAAAAATATTTCTTCACTTTTGGGTATTAACAAAACTCCTCTTGAGATATTCGAGTGTCAAAGGGTCAAAAGATGACCTTTTCAAAGTGTCACCCGAAACATGCCACCTTTTGAACCATCAACCATTCACCAAATAATTAAAAAATAAACAAAAATCCCCCAGTTACAAAACATAAAAGTATATACTCAAAATATAAAAACATTCAATTATAAAAAAAATGGAGCGTGGGCCCACTATCATTGATCATTTTAGCATTAGGATGAGGTTTTCATAAAATCATTTAACACCTTCCATTAATCGTTCAATATCCCATTAAAATCATTTGAGTGCCCTTTCATAAATACCCCACCATCTGTAACCACATGATGAATGACACAATGCCAACATCATTGGGGTTAGCGCTTGCTAACCCAGAGCCCTAAAATGTTCAAATTTTTATAGTTTAGGGATTTGTTTCCTCCATAATTTTTTGCTTTCCGTGAATGGTTTTGGAGGCTATCATTTCTCTGCAAGTCGTTGAGGGTTTGACTGCACCTCCAGGTAGCATGTCCACTCTAATCTAACCTTTAAATGGTGTTGTAAACATTTCTCTACTCATTCCTAGTCAAGTATTTTGATGATTTTTTTTATCATCTATCAGTATTGTAGGGTAGAAAATTTGGAAATAGAAAAACAATGCATGCTAGACTAGTTGAACCATAAAACTCTAAATGCATACAAAATCAAGTCCTAACCTAACCATTTAAGTTATAAAGGAAAATTTCATAAAATATGAAATAAATTAACAAACACTCCCTCCAAAATTCTCCAATGTCTTTCTTCCTTCTTCTAAACTTGATATGTTGTTCCCATGTGATAAGATGCACCTAATCATGGAAGCAAAATTACCTAAAATTAAAAATGTGGTTAGTTAAAATGAGAGAAATGATCTCAGCTTATAGAGTTTTCAAACTAAAAATCAACGAATGAGATCGAAACTCAATCAACAATCAAGATTGCACGTGAGGACTCCAAAATGGAAAATGTCATAATTTAGGAGCTGCAATTGGAAAATGTCATAATTATGACATTTTATGAAAATTGAGATGCACAAATTTGAAATGCATTCATGTTAAAGGAAATTGGAAGCTAAAATGGTGGGTGGAAGGTGTAAGAGAGATGGAGGCTAAATTATAGGAGGTGGAGGCTAGAATATAGGATGGAAGCACCATTAGGGGAAATGGAGGAAAATTAATAGGAATAAAATTCCATTTGAAAAAATGGGGAATTATTTGAATTTAGGATTTATTTATTCCCACATGTTAAAAAATAGGAATTAGGGAATAGTAATTCCCAATTTCATGGAAAATCAGGCAACTAATTAATATTAAATTAATCAATTGCAAAAGCATGAGAAACAAACAAATAAATAAGATTTATTTATGTATGATTAGGAATTAGGGATAAAGGATGATTAATGGTTGATTTACCCCTAAAGAGGATGAATTGATTGATTGACAAGATTGCTATGATCATGATTAGGGAATATTGATCAAGATATAATGACAATTAGGGATGAATGTTAATAATTAATTAAACAATTTATGATGTTTAATCAATGAAGAGGGACACAATATCGGTGAATGATAAAGATGAAACACACATTATAGAGGATATGTTAAAAAAGGGGGGCCAGAGGTGTGAACCATTTTTGTGACTACAAGTATGTCGTCGAGGGAATTTTATTGATTTTTTCATCATTTCTCCATATGTCGTTGAGGGTTTGAGTGATTTGAATTTATTTCACTATATATTATGAAATGTAATGTGTTTTCATTATTATTTGATGTATTTTTTCATCATTTATATGTATGTCGTCGATGGTTTGAGTTTGATGTATTTTTTCATTATTTCTCTATATGCCGTTGAGGGTTTGAGTCATTTGATTTCTTTTGATATATAATATGAAATGTAATGTGTTTGCATTATTATTTGATGTATTTTTCATCATTTATTTGTATGTTCTCAGGGGTTTAATTTTGATGTATTTAAAAATAATTTCTTTGTATGCTATTGAGGGTTTGAGTGCATAGAGTTTTCATGTACCGCCTCCACTCAAATTTAACCCTTCCATTTTACAATAAAGATTGCTTCTACTCATTCCTAGTTGCAGTTTTATGCATTCTTCCATTATTTATTTGTATGTTGTTGATTGTTTGAGTCATTTGATTATGAGTTTCAGGTTTTTTACTCATGAAATTTAAAGGATTTTCATTATTATTTGTTATCTCTACTCTTTTATTCATGTAATTTATAGTGTATACATTTTAATTCAGAATCTCTATTTTTTCAAACATGAAATGCAATAGGTATGCATTATAATTGGGTAGCTATGATTTTTATTAATGACATTTAGTGGGTTGACATTATCATTCAAAATCTCTAGTCTTTTTATCATGAAATGTACAGGGTATATATTATAATTCAAAATCCTTTTTATTTGAATCATAAAATGTAATCAATGTGTATTTTGATGGGTATATGTGGATTTTTATTCATTGAAATTAGTGGATTGAGAGTATCATTTGGAATCTCTGGTTTTTTATTCATAAAATGTAATGGAAATACATTAAAATTGGAAATGTTTAGTTTTTCTTTCATTAAATGTAATGGGCGTACAATATTGTTCAAAATGCCTAGTTTTTTTATTCATGAAATGTAATTGTTATACTTGGTAATGTGCCCTTTTTTTACTTGTTTAAATATTAGTCATCATTTATTTACTCATCATTTCTCTATATGTCATCTATGACTACAAGCTAAGTTGTTAGTTCAGGTTCATTGTGTGTGTGTGTGTGTGTGTGTGTGTGTGTGCGCGCGCGCGTGCGTGCATGCATGCATGCATGTATAAATGTATGTATACACACACATGTGTGTGTAATATATGTATATATATGGACATAAGTATGTGTATATATATGTGTGTGTGTTTTTGTATGTATGTATTTATGTATGTATGTGCAACGTAGAAGCATGCATTAAGCTTAGAATATCACAAAGTATCATATAAACACCAGAAACACCACATAATTGTAATCATAGCATCATGATAGTATTGTCACAACATCACATTTTTGAAGTTCAATAAAAATTTATTTATTTTTGTTATCCTCTTATTTATTTTTGTCATACCAACTAGTAGGCTTCACAAGTTTGGAGTCTTTTCAATCGAATTATCACTTTTGCAACCCAAAAATCCTTGGACTTTTTGATTCTTTGTAAATGGTTCATGTTTCTTAAAAGATGTTTAAAAAGATTTTTTTGAAAGATGTTTTAACAAATTTGAAAGCCAACGTGAAATGGATATTAACAAATTGTCAATAGCATCACAATACATATAAAGATGACATAAAATAATGTTAGTAAAAACTACACCATAAAATTTCAAATAAAAATTACTCATAATCTAAAAATTTGGGAGTCATCGTGACATGGAGCTAAGGTACAAAAGGTTGTATTCATCAAGCAAATGGTGAATTTTTGATGAATAATTGGCACATTCATGAACATAATCCATTATGACATAATTCCATCTTACTTTCATATACTAATTGAAAGAGTACATGAAAAATATCGTCGAATACGTTTTTGAGGATTAGTCATCGTAAAATGGAACTAAGGCACGCGAGGTTGTATTAATTAAGCATTCGGTGAATTTTTGATGAATATAACCTTTAGTACCATAGTTCCCTCTTAATTTTAGTAACCAATTGAAGAGAACACAAAAATTAATATCATATATACTTTAGAGGATTAGTCATCATAACATGGAACTATGGAATTAAAGGTTGTATTGAATAATTTTTGGAAGGTGTTGAATGATTTTATGAAAGGCCCTTCATAACTCTAAAGTGGAAAATGATCGCAAGCCCACAGTTGATTCATTTTATAATTAAATATTTTTATGTATAATTGTGATATGATAAAAAATGATGATAGTGTTGATTCTATGATATTTTGGGGAATTATGCTTATTTTATTGGTTATTTCATGAATAGTTAATGCCACAAAATAGATTATTGTTTTTCATAATTCAAACTACTGTTCATATGTTTATATTATATGTATGCATTAGTTATAGGCACATAATTTATAATGGTTTTAGTCACATGTTAGTAATTGTTCAGGTTTAGAATTGTCACCCTAACTCAGGCATTAGGGCTACACGACAATTCTATCCTCACAATGGAAACCTCTCCTAGCTGTGGGTAGGCTATGAATGAAGAGGAATCTCCGGATTCTAGGCCGGCTCCTATAAAATATGGTATATCACTTCCTGATTGAAAACTGAACTGGGAAAAGAGAAAAGAGCTTTGTAACTTAAACTTGCATAATAGAAAGGTGATACACCAAGGATAAACAGACTCTTTTATGAAATTTCAAACTGATTTATACTTATCATATTCTGGTGGATCTTTAGCTATCATTCACTGATCAATACATAGGTTAATTGAAAATGAATAACTAGGGTTTTCACCACAAGCAATACTCCTTTCATTAACAACATGCACTTTCCACAAAAGGCTTATATTTCTGCAATATAGAATAGGAATTGCTATAATCCACTAGTATATACTTGCAAAAGCATTACTCTTATATGCAGAAAATTGAAAAAAATAGGAACTTTGAACAATGATCACAACAAGAAATATGAGTATGTAAGGCAATTGTATTTTCTTCCAAAAGACTGTGTGCAAACTACATTCATGAATTCCAGAATCATGTCAAGGAATGATAAAATTCACTTACATAACAATGAAATCACACAAATGTAACTACAATGGAATACAAGGAAAGATGGATTTCAGTAGTAGGAACTCGAAAATTCACTAAACACTAAAAATCTCCTCCAATTGACTCTCCTTAACAACGAAAAACCAAACTCCCTAAATAGCCAACATGGCTGATTCAAAAATCTTTCCCTCCAAAACATAAGGTTTTAAAAACCATCTTAAATCACTTAAGTTTAGTAACCCCACACTTCAATGATCCTAATCACCTTTAGATCGAACACATGGAATTTGAATGTAAGAAAAAGGTTTTTTAAAAAAACCCAATTTTTTCCACTTTGCAAAGCTTATTTTTTAACTATCGGCATTTGACTTGACCATAGTTATAAACACCATTGCTGATCCTTAGGAAGTAACTGTAGTTTAGTTGATGTGTTGTGTCGACATGACTATTTTCATTGAAGAGGTGATCTGCAGTTATCAAGGCACTTAAAGTACCAATGTGGCAATTCTGGAGAGATGCCGATGCTCTGTCACTGACATTGCATTAAATCTACTGACAACGAAACTCAACATATAGTAAAATACACTGCATTTCATCTGTCGGCCTCATTTGCATCTTAGGGTTTTATGCTTTCACTGTGTTGCTGCCATGTAGAAAAAATGTAATCTGTTGTAAAATCTGACATACTTGCAAAGAAAAATTGGAGTTTGTTGAATGAAATGCAAGAAACTCAGTCGATGCAACTGAAGTTTCACTCCATATTGAAGACCATGGCTTTCAATATTGCTCGAACCCGAGCCCTAACTGTAAGTTTGCATCTGTCATTTGCTTTGATGTTGGGATTTTGCTGATATCATGCCATAAAATATGGTACTAAATAATGAACTTTTAGTTTATTTAATGTATTTCCATCACGGTTTTTTAAATCTGCAGTCTATCCGACGGTTTGGGGAGTTCTTTTCTGTTTGTTGGCATCACCACTGCATCTGTAAATGACACCACGGCCACCTTGGAATGGTTTTGAGCTGTGGCAGAGGTGTCAAACCCACGAACTTCGATTATGAACTGGGGATATCCTCTCCCACAACTTCAGACTCATCCCCAGTTGTCTGTGTAACACGGAGCCACCACACGAACTCTTCAACTATGAACTGGGGATATCCTCTGCCACAGTTTTAGACTTATCCCCAGCTCGCTGTGTAACATGGATTTACCACCACTACATTTGTAATTTGGTCTTTCTGCTCGACAACAACTGTCATGTGGGTTTTCATCAACATTAAATATGTAGGCTTATGACTGAAAGATGCAGTGGGTATACAAAAATTTGAGCTCTATGACATCTTTCAGTCATAAGCTTTACACCTTTCATGCTAGTTTCTATAGTTACACTTCGAGTTTATGAGGGAGAACACCATGCATCTGCAGATAAGTTGATTTCTCTGTCATTTTGTTCATTTAATGAACTTCTCTGCATGTTCAAAAAGTTATTGTCTTATAACCCTCTGTTT
>MU226021.1:971001-1012186 GCA_018584345.1 Thuja plicata
GTAGGCTGTGAATCTAGGATACTCTGAACCATTAGGGCTTGATTGAGCACTCCATTAGTGCACTTAGACTGATTGTGCCGTTCATTACATGGATAACACCATTCATAATCTGCTACAAGGTTATTCTAACTAGGAACAATATCCTTAACAACATTGAGAGGTATTGGGTTGTACGGCCTATAAGGACTTTGATTCCAGTTTTGCCTATTTGCATTACTATTCCCTTGGTATTGCTACTTATTGCCTTGATAAACTGGCTAATTTGGCTGTTGAGATGAGGAGCTAGAAAATTGATTTTGAGTATGAGATATAGGATGGCTCTGCTACATTTTTAGGCTCACCAATTCATTTCCAAAGCTTTGTAGCAAGCTTTCAATTTTTTGCTGACTGTCTTTTATACTCTGCAATTCACTAGGAGGAGTTATAGGCATGATCTCCTCACTTTTGTAAGATGGTAATGGAGCTAATGGTGGAGTAATCAATGGCATATTGGGCTGGATATTTGGAAAGTAAGGCATAGGTGGCCTAGGAGCTATCTTTCTTGCCTGAATGAGACTATTCTCTGCCCTAATTGCAATATCATAAGCTTTGGGTAAAGAATTTCCTCCCATAGACTGGATCATTACTGAAATATCATTATTTAAGATTTTGAGGAAGTATAGAAAAGCATATTCGGTAGAGGGTCTTACCATGGCAGGGATTCTATTCCAAGTTTTCTGGAATCTGAGGTTGAAATCACTTAACTCTTCCTGAGGAGCCCTTTTAATAGTAGTTAATTGCTCCACTAAAGACAGATTATCAGATTTATCTTCAAAAAATTTAGAAAGCCTATCTCCAAAAACATCCCAGGTAGAAATAGAATTGACTGGAAGATTTCTAAACCAGTCAAGAGCTTTACCTTTAAGTGATGCAGCCAATAGCTTCATAGCCACATCTTCTTTTGTAACATGATGGACATTGCACAAGGATGCAATATCTCTGATGTGCTCAATAGCTGTCACTTATCCTTCTCCCGTACATGTTGGTAAATTTGGATTTCATAATGCATTTTTTATTTGACCCGTGAGTGTGTCTATGCATTTAGAGCTCCACAACTATCGCATAAGGTTTTAAATTTAATGTCGATTTAATTTATTTCAGGAAATTTTTAATGTTTAATTTTATTTACCGTCTAATTTTTCGTACTTGGATTCCAAATGCTTGGAATCAATTTATTTTATATGGGAAAAAGGGCCAATTGATTATTTAAGTATTTAAATAATCAATTTTATAAGTCACTTTTGAGAAGTGCTTATATTGGTAAATAGTGAGTTTATTCTCACTTCTAACTTTATGCCTTAGAGGATTTTGGGATTTTTCCTCCAAATCTTCTTGGAGAGAAATTTTGAATTTCTTTTTGTGAGAGATTCATGTGCCTAATTTTTGCCACAAGAGGCTCGTTGGATTTGTGTCATAAATCTCTGACTTCTTGTGAAGCCATTTGTGCTTTCATGGAGTGTCCATTTATTTCCTCTCATTCCAGTTTTTACTCATACGTGAGAGGTAGGCCATTTTTTATATGTTGTTTTGCTTCATCTTTTAGAGAAAAATATATTTCATTAGATCCGTGGGCTAAGAATTAGCATTCCCCCACAATTTCATTTGTTTTTATTTCCCAGTTGGATGAGAATGAGTGTTTTGTGATTTTTGTGTTGGGGTTTGAAGTTTTCACCTCGTTATGCAGCCAAATTTTGTGTGCATAGCCAGATTTTATATTTTATTGGATTTTTGGGAGTTTAGGTATGAAATGTGAAATGGGTTTTAATTTTGTTGAGTTTTGAGAAGTTTGATTTTTGGGCATTTTTGTATTTGCATCGTTTTGTGTGTTGCCCATATTTTTTTGGTTGTTTGTTTGACATATTTTATGTGTAGGAATATATTATCCTCCATGCCTACAATCATTCCATACTTTTAATTTTTGGTTTCCGGATTTGTGGATGAATCTGTACTCTCGACAAAGTGTCGGGTTGAGTTTGTCATGTGCATTGTTTGGCTTATTTTTCCATTGAGTGGATTTGACTCGATGCTTGATTTTGAGGTTGCATCTTGAGTACGTGAGGGAAATTTTTGAGAGCACCTCATGAGCACATTTATTGTTCTTTCATAGGATCTTTTGAGACCCATACTCTTTGCTTGAGTCCAATTGAGTCCCTTTGTGCATTTTGGGATTTTTATGGTTTTGTCTTGTGGCATTTTCTTTTCCTCATTGTTTAACGAGAGGGTTCCATTCTTGGGTAGATTGTGGAGTGGATTCTCGCGTGTATCCCAAACTATAAGTGGCTCGACCTGGTAACATGGAGAAACACTTAATAAGCGATAATGTAATAAACTTAATGGGAATCAAAACTTAATAAAAAGAGTAAATGACTACATGGCCACCCAAGGATGTTGATCAAAGGTAAGTCAGTTTATGGACACGTGAGGGTGTTGATCAAAGACAAGGTATCTAGCCACTTGTGGTTTTTGATCAAAGATACATTTTGAGCATGTTCGTCTATGGATGTTGATCAAAGACTCAATGCACCTACTTGGGCTACTATGAGCCAAGTAATGTCACTCCACTAGAGTCCCTACATGTTAGCCTATAGAGCTTTGAGTAGTGACCTTGAGACCTTGCATTATGTTTACACTTGGATTTTTGTGTCGACTTGAGTCTTTCATTTTATTGGCATGTGTGTAGACTCCTCTTGTGTGTGTAATTACATTCCGATTATGGTTGGGTTGCTATCACCATGAGCATGATGGGGTGAGCCTACGAGTTCCACATGGTAGGTTGGCATTGCAGTTCTATACCACTATTGGGACCAAAGTACAAGGATAGACTCTTCCATCTATAGGAATTGGAGCTTGAGGGCTCACTCTTCTCTATGACACTGATATATGCTTGTATCTTCATTTTATGTCTTGATTTAACCTAGATTTCTATATATTTCTATTTAGGTATTTTGATGTAATGAAGTGACCATGGCCTCGATATACAAGTATTCGGTACTCCCCGGTGTGGAGATAGATATTTTTAAGCTGCACATTAGAGTCAACATAGATTTAGTTGTATTCAACTATATTTTCTTGCATTCTTAGTCCAAACGCCCAAATCATCATTGACGTCTTTGCCTCTCTGGTCTAGCGTCCAATGATCGACGAATCGGTTTCTCTGCATTGAGTGGAAAAGCCTTTTTGGTGAATCATCATTTATGAAGATCAACGTCTCTGCATATTAATTGACATCTCCGACTCACTAGTCTGAGACTTATTCTATCTCAGAAGTTCACCAGTCACCAATTGGCATCTCTGTCAATTGGAATCTATGCAACCCAATCAACATCTTTTCCCAGATTGTCTTTTCTATTAGTTTTAGGATCTGGGCGAGGTTCTTATGCTTTTTGGTTGGCTCCTTGAGTGTTCTTTGATGTCTTTCAGCCTTGACAAGCCAATTTCAACACTAGGACTATACATACTCTTCCTTTCTTATACTTAAGTTATATTTTATGTATATACTTTTAGGATGTTTGAGAGTGGTTTTAGGTTCATAGGAGTTAAGATAAAGATTCTAGATTTTGAGGATTTTTAGGAAATTTTAGACTTAGCCAAATTTCAAGAATCAACATATTGTCTTCAACATGATTTCCAGTGGACTTATGATTGTAACCTTAAGACCTTGATTTGTGCACGATCGTTTGAGGATTGTTGCTTGTTGTATTTTGTTAATGCTACGATTAATTGGTAATTAACATGTATGTTTAACCATGTTATGAACATTTACTTTGGGTTTAAAAATAATCTCAATTATATGGATTGAGGATTAAAATTGGTCTCCTTTCCTTGTAGCCATGATTTTTTTTTGGCTTAGCCTCTTGTGATTTATGGGTGTTGTCTAGATCCTTGTGGGGTGATCTCGGGGATGCGTGTTATCTGTTCTGAGTATGTGTAAGATTTCTTGGGAGCCTTTGGAAGTGCTTGTTAAGACTTCCACTTTTGCATGAACGTGTAATGTTCATGTTGTTATCTTGAGTTATGAATTATTTCTTATGAGATGGTTTACTTGATGCACTTGTTTACATAAGGTTCATGCTATCTTATGTTATGTTAAAAAAAACATTTAGTGCATGTTTCAACCCTTTAGTTGCGAGGGTTCCTGGGTGGGGCATTACACAATTTTTGTTACTTTTTTAAGGTTATACTTGTTTTATATTATTCTCAATTATTTAAGATTGTGAATTATTATTGTTTATTGTTTGTTCTAATTGTTTAGTTTGTGAATTATTTAATGCACAAAATTTATTGCATAAAATCATTCAACAACTTAGTATAATCATTCAACACTTCAACTAAAATTAGTATTTGTGAATTGTATTTTATAGTCAACTTTAGCATAGTATTTAATTTTGGTTTTCATAAATCAAACAAATGTATAAACATGTACATGTATTAAGAGTATGCATTAGTTACATGGAGGGAGGTATGTGAAACGCCAACATAGTTCCATGGAAGGACTTACTAAAATCATTCCACACTATACTAAAACCATTCAACATCTTACATAAACATTTCAAATCCATGGCTGCAACATTAAAATACAAGAGAATTTTGGAACCTCATATTGATTTTCATGAAAAAATATTACATATGTAAGATCCATCTCTCCATTACAACAACATTATCACCATTATTTATCATATCAAATTTATACATGGAACTAATTTTAAAAGTAGATCCCTAGATTATGCTACCACAAAAATCAAAATTTTACATTTACGACTATTATAGTCAATTCTCCATAAATCCTAGAAAAGGATGAGGTGTCTCATACTTGGAGGTAGAACCCTCTTCCCCACTTATAGAAGTTGTTGGTTATGGGAGATTTTTATTTTAGAAAATATAATCGAGCTATCAATCTATTTCTTTGCGCAATATTCATTTCCATTTTTGATGAGAATATAGGGGTTCTCCCTTGTTACACATTAGTCATGCCTACAAAGAGAAGGGTCAAGAGGCTCAACATTTGAAGTAGAGCTAGGTGCTCAGAGGGTAGAGGTGTAGTTAGCGTATTGATGTCATTTCCTTTCTTAGAGAGTGGAGGTGTAGTCACTGCACTCTTCTATTTTCCTTTGCCATATCTTTGTCTTTTTGGCTGATCTTTGGTTTCCTATTGGGCTCTCCCAGCCTACTCTTTTCATTCTACCTTCTCCCTTTCTCAAATTTCCTTCTCCACTACTTCTTGTTGTTTCTTTTCTTTCTTCTCCAACCTAAGTACTTTTGTTTCTTGGTTCACCTCACATTCCTCTCCCTTATCTTCTCCTCACGCTATTGCAACTCCTCATTTCACTTCTTCTATTCCTCATGTTCATTAAGCATGTCAATGTAACCATCAAATGTCAAAAAATTTAACTGCCTACTGAAATGTATTATCCCCAAAAAACCTCCATGTGATGATTGATCCACTCTCTACACTAGAATTTGAAGGACTCTATTGGTTGGGATTTTTTTTATTGTTGCTCATCATATTGTGTGCATGGCATGAAGTCAGAATCTTTTTCACTTGTCTTAATCCCATCATCATAATCACCACCATCTTTATGATCCAAATTGAATATATTTGTAAAGTAGTGAACTAGCTCTATTGGTTCAGTTTTTGGAGGGGTGGTATGGAAAGGGAGACATATCCATTATCAAAGTTTCTTATAATAACAATATCATTAGTTGTGTCATTCATCCACTTGAGCACAATAGGTTGAGATGGAAAACTCAATCCTTCTGTAGTGTCCATTCCTACATTATAGGTTGCTTTAAAATCTATAAAATATGGCTTAGATGGTTTTTCTAGTAAAATTAGACCTTTTGATGCATTGTTTGTACTGTCCACATTTTGTGCGGGGAATTTACACACAAAACCATCTATCTGAGTTTTTGTATAACCTCACATTTGTAAAAAGGTTTATGTCCAATCACCTCTACACCATATTTGTGTGTAACAATGTCATCTTATAGTATCGGCTAAATTACCTCCTCTTGAATCGCAAAGGCCTCACTTGGCCTCATATCATTGTCTACTGTAGTTTGGTTAAGGGGCCAAATGTTTTTCCTAAGGAAGCCACTAATGATGTTTCATGGTGATAATGCCTAGCTGAAGGCTTTTCTAGAAATAGTTGCCAACTCTTCCCATGTAATTTCAACCTGAGGCTTGGTATCCATCCATGTATTCCTTTTTTGTTTGAATTACATTTTGAAAGGGAGAATATGCTAACATCTAATGGTTGTAGCTTGTAGCTAGTATGCACAAGCATGGTCAACAAGTCTATTCCTAGATGTATTTCTTCTTTGATTGTCTTACACGAAAAAGGGATGCAATGATAGTCAAAGACAAGTAGGACCCTATTTAAAGGTAAAAATTCACCAGGAATGGAAATTGAAAAGTGTTCCAACCAATTGACAAATAGTTCCTTTTTCATCCAAGCATGTTCTTGGGCTTCCATGAATGAGCCTAGCTCACAATAGGCAATGTAGTTTATTATGTACCTCTTTGATTTAAACAAGTAAAACCCAAGTATTCTAAACCCACATGCACTAACACATGCAAAAATAATAATCCACTCTCTGCTTTTAGAGTTAAGATGTGGGACACATCTTGTTCCCTTTCTAGAAATTAATTTCATTCCATAATTTCTACCAGCTTGCACGATGGTCTCATTGCAGTTCCAATTTCTATTGGAGCCACAATGGTTGAGGTTATACATTATTTCTAGGTTTTCATTGTTGGAAATACAAGATGGGAAAGCAAGATACTGAGAGGGGGAGGGGGGTGAATCGGATCTTAAAATTTTTATCTCTTAAATCAAACTGATCCACAATCATGCATAAATATAATTGGTCTATCAATTAGTAGCATCCATAACATAAAATAAATAACTCAAGACACATAATTTTGGTAACCCATAAACCCAATAAGGTAAAAATGGGGTGGGGATGACACCCACAAAATAGTCACTACTACAGCAATAAAGTGTGCCTGTTAAGGCTGCAAAATTTGATCAGAACTTGTGATCTACTTGATTAAAGGTCTATCTAGTTAAGAGCTATAGATCATTACAATCTACCTTGTAAAAGGATTTAAACTTACAACAAAGTAAGCACTCAGATAAGAGATTTAGAAAGGTCTGTTAGAACCACTCTGTTAAGAGATGTCACCTGACACACTTGTTAGAATGTCTCAAGATCTGATCCTTTGATATGCACTCAGATGCTTATGACGGATCTCCTCTTTCCAATACCTTCTCTGATCTAATAATCTGATATAAATTTACTCTGTTGCTCACTACTCTGTTACTCTGCTAGATCTATGCTTCTTATTCAAAATAACCCTTTGCACATCTCTCATGTATGCACACACACCTTACAAAATTAGGGTAAGAATAAATCTTATATACCTTACGAATCTAGCATTGAGATCTAGATCAACAATCAAGATTAAATACTTATGCCGCTTGGGCATTCCAATTTTCTGATTGGTTCCATGCCACATATTGGATCAAAATATTTAATGCGTAATTAACTTTGTTGAAAAAATTAAATACTCAAACAAGTCGACCCAAAATAGTTTACCTTCAAGTTTGTGCCATTCTTGACATGTATGAAAAAACTGTATTACTCAGCATATAAATAATCTGGCGCTCAGCATGAACTGATCAACTTCACTCAACTTCTATGTAACTCGACAACTACTATCTACTTGGCAATGACTACTGCTCAACCTATATTGGATAGCTTGATCGCAGTGATGATCGACTAACCTACCTGGATAAATGACTAAGTGTGGGACACTAATGATCAACAAAACTTAGAGATCAACAATCTCCCCCTTTGATATTAGTGGAAAAAACACTTATCATTTCTTTACATCCATAAAATTTTCCCAAGTACACAGCGTACTCCCCCTAAGATTATAATATGAACTTCATATAATGTTTACATAGTATACATGCCAAAAAAAAATATTATGCCTGTTGATGCACAAGTTTTTCTGTTCCCTTATCTGTTTCCCCCTTGTTTTTGTCATTGATAGCTATAGGGGTTAAGTTATATTTATCCAAAAATGGCTTATGAAGCTATAATATCAATGCAAACACTATATCCCAACTATCCTTAACAAACTTCATAACCTATAACTTAATTTCTAGCTCGACAGCTAGACTTACCAAAATATCTGTAGTAGAGAGATGAGATTCTCTCTTGATTAATTCACATGTAGCTGTAAGTTCTTTCTCAATAACCTCTAGATGAGGTATCAAGTTAGTCTGAATCATTATCAATTTGGCCCTTATTCGGCCATCTTTAGCCATAAGCTCAGCTAATCTCCTTTGTGCATGAGTCAACCTATCAAAATGTATCGAGCTAGAACTAGCATCCATGCTCAATGAGCTCTCTATTGACTTTAAATCTAATTGAAACTTCTCAATAAGCTGTTGATTATCCTTTGTAAATAATTTTACATCACATAACCTTTTGTACAAAGAATAAACATTATTTTCAACTTCCTCAAGAATGTCAACAAGAGAAGAAATTTCAACCTGTTTGGTAGAAATATCTTCTGATATTTTCTCCAAGACTTTGTTCTCAAATTTTCTCCCGGACCATTGCAACAACTTTTCATTTGCCTCAATGTTTTCATCATTAACTCTCTGCACAATGTGAACTAACTGTTCCAGAATTGGTGCTTTATGATTTTCATCTTCCATGTCAAAAGCTTTAACAAAAATATCCTTTATACCATGTAGAACTTGCTTCTGCTTATGCTCCCTCTTCATTTCCTCTTGTCTCTTCTTCCTCTTTAATAGGTCTTGAAGAGTCTAAATCTGCTCATATGACAAGTTCTCTGGATCCTATTTAGGAATCACAATAACTTCATCCAATGTGAAATTTAAGCTTGGTGACTTGTTCTTGTTTAGCTTCTTCTTCTTGAGCTCTGGTGAGTTGATACTCGGCTCGGGTTCTTCAATATCTATTCCTTTGTCAGTATTAATTTCAATTGTAGTCTTCAACTGAGTTAAAATTACCTGTTGATCAAGTATACTCCCAATTTTAGGACCAGTTGGAGTAGATGATACAGAGTGTGGTAGATCCACCAACACTTGTATAGCCTCTTGTTCTGTAGGCTTATTTTCAATTTCATCCATCTTATCTCCACTATCTAAAAATGTTTGCACAACCTCTAAAATAGGTCAATTATCATTTTTTACCTCTTGTTCTTCTACTTTCTCTATCTCGGCCTCAGTTGCATGAATAGGCGATTGCATGCCTGTGTCTGCTAGCTCATTCTGATCCTCGACATCCACATTACTATCATCTTCAACTGTAGTGACAATGAGACTGTCCATTGTTAGATATATAGTTTGCACTTTGTCTATTTTCTCTTCCAGTTCCATCTCAGTCTCTGCCTGATTAGTAGCAATCTGTTCTTCCAATTCCATCTGTTCTGAGGTTCCTTCACCTTTCTTATCTTCCTTCTTAGTTAATAGCCCAAAAGTATCCTTCCAAATTTGAGTTCTCTATTGGACTACACCTTCAACATCATTTTTCAGAATTGCATAGGCTCTTTGTTTGGGATTAAACTTCCTTTGATATTGTTCAATGAATTTTCCCATTTTCTTCTTTGTTAATCCAGGAATGACCTTAGCTAATGCCCCTTCCCTTATCTATCTTTCAATCGTCCATGCATATTGCCACTTTTGTGATAAAATATCATAAATTTCTATGGGGACAAGGTTTCCTATCTCTACAGGTTTCATCTTAAATGTACCCATCATGTCTAATAGTGCTTCCTGAATCTTATGCTTGTCTACTATACTTTTCTTCTCATACTTAATAAATTTGAATCCTGCTAATCCATCTGTACTTCTAATGTTATTGCATACCTCATCAATATTGGTCAGTGGTTTATGTGATTCTATAGGTATGTTGCTGGGTTTATCTGTATCTGTCTTCTCCTCATCATCTTCTTGCTCTAAGATTAGTTTCCTCCTTGGTCTTTTCTCAAGTTGGCTCAGCACAACCTTTGTTTCAACTTGTTTTCTTTTGCCTGAGTTTCTCTCTCCAACATTCTTCTTTGTATATACTTTTATTGTCTTGGAAAGAGATGAAACAGTTGATGCCCTAGTCACAGTGATATCTTCTTCAGGTTCACTTTCCTCTTCTTCACTAGACATATCCTCTCTATGTCCCGTTGATAAACCAAAAGGTGCATCCTTTATTTTTTCATCACTCTCTATTCCAACCATTTTCTTCAAATATTTTACAATATTTTTCCTTTTCCTCTCCATAGTGCCAACCTTCAAATCCATAGAGATTTTGGATTTAGCTTCCTCATAATTCCCAAAATGTTTGGCTGAACCATCAATATCCTCTGCCCGTAGAGTTGTTATAGCTGTAGATGTCTCATCAATATTCACCTCATAAGGTAATGGCCTTAGCCATGATACCCTTGGCACTACTGCCTGAACATAGGTAAAATCTATATTCACTAGGAAACAAATATCCTCATAATGTTTCTCAACTAGTGAACTGGGAATTCTGTTTCTCAATCGCATCTTTTTCTTGAATTCAACAAAGTATGTTCCCATTATATTGTTAAATTTACCACCTAATTTCTCAATAAGCACATTGAGTTTCTATGTAATTGGTCAGTCTGTCTTCCACACAATATCTCCAAAAGTAGGAAATGTATTTTGTATATAGAAGAATATGCAAACTAGGAGAGCACCGAACTTACACATTGAGTTCTTTTCCTTTCGGATTGAAGAAAGGTTCTCAGCCAGCTTCGTCATCTGAATCTCGACAAGGTCATAAGTATGGTCCTTCTTTACAATATTCCAAGCTTGGTCGACTGCAATACATGGGACACTGTCCAGTCGGCTCGACTGATAAAACTTGTGAGCAATAATCCTAACTACAAAATCAAGCTCCAAATCCTTGATTGTAGAGATTGTCATTCCTCTTTTATTCCAAACTTCCCAAGTATTTTCTTCTATACCCTCCTTACTCTGACATCTCATGGTTCTCTTCCTGTTAATAGTTGGATAGCCAGTTACCCTATGGATGATTTCCTTTGTAATCCTAACTGGTCCATTATCGAGCCATATGTTCATGTCGTGTACATGACTAAGGAAAATATTAATCCATTACATTTTGAAATCCCTCAAGAAATATAGGGCATGAGTTAACCCTCTCTCAGCTAGGTGTTTATGCTCATCTTTTAGGGCTCCGTCTACACACAATTTGTTGTAGGATTCCCTTAACTCATGATCTCCATTTTTGCTAACTTTGCACATATAACACGACCTAACATCATGAATCATAAGTACCTTAGATGGAATTGATGATAGGGATCCAGTTAGATCACCCTAGATGGAACTTTCAGGAACTGCTCAGAACTTAGGAGGCGCACAGGTGTCGCTCCTTACCAATTAAACTTTCATCAACTCCTTCTCCATATTCTTAGCTGCTATGGAGGAACTTGCGACCATGATTTCTAAAAATAGGGTTTCAAAGATGACGAATAGAGTACCTCAATAGATATAAAAATTCATTGTTCACTCTAGATTGTCGATGAAATGCTGTAGAAATCTTCAAAAAAATCTTGCAGAAATCAAGTTCACAAATGCTCAATCGCTCTGTAAATTCTTAATCGCATGGTGAGAATGAAAGTGAATGGCTCTTTCCTTTATAGACTCCAAAGTTTGGAAATTAGGTTAGCATTAAATGTTCTTTCCATTGAGTGAGTGTCATACAACTTTCCTTAGCTAACTCACAAAACTTGCTTTCCTCTCGATCTCAACCCATACTCAGTCATCAAACAAAACTTACTCGGTCAACCAAACCGGCTCGACATACATTAGAGAAATTGGTCTTAGTGCACAATAAGACTGTTGCTCGGCACCTATAGTGCATATTGAATTTACTCGGCACATATCTCAAAAT
Organism: Thuja plicata; assembly: GCA_018584345.1. Lineage (NCBI taxonomy): Eukaryota > Viridiplantae > Streptophyta > Pinopsida > Cupressales > Cupressaceae > Thuja > Thuja plicata. The sequence continues at coordinate 983,011 of MU226021.1, forward strand.
GTGTCCTGATACATCTTAACATATGTAGATATGGAATTTTACACTTTTATATGTTAGGAACTGATGAAAGATATGAAATATAAATACAGTTCCTCACATACCTTTTTTGCTTAGTTAGTGATGGTGTGATCACCTGATCCATTGGTATTATTTCCTTATCCATGTCTGGTTCATATGTGTTCTAATCTTCTCAATAGTAGGAGCAGGTACCCTTGTTTTGCAATCTCTCCTAGTATGACCTATTTTTAGACAATTATAACAAACTAGGCTTCCATTCATCCAAATCTTAGATTTTCCTTTGAAATGTGTCTTTATGTAGTTTTCTAGAACATGTCCATACTCACCATAGTAATGACAACTATGCCATGTGTTGTAATCCCAATTATAAGTGTTGCCTTTCCTTGGTACTTTTTCTTGTGTCTTTGATGTCCATTTTTGTTTAGCATTAGATCTGCAATCTTTTTCTCTATGTCCAAATTTATGACAGTTGTAATAATACCCATTGAATCTAGGCGTGGGAGGTGCATTATTTTCCTTTGCCCAACATTCATGTGCCTAATGTCCAAACTTTTTACAGTTAAAGAAATAACTATTGAACTTAGGTTTAGGATTGGACTTACCATTCATGCTTCAACATATGTTTGCTGTATGTCCTAGCTTTCCACATTGGTAGCATACATGCTTGTTTCTCTTTGTCTTTTTATTCCTCCTTTCACCAGTCTTAGATGATTCTCCTTTCTCAGAATATGATTGTTTTTCGGTATGACCTAATCTAGAAGAGTCCTTAGATCTTCTTGATGCTTCCATCAAATTTTAAAAATAATTCAAAGATTCATTTGGTTTGTTCAATATTTCATTAAGTTCTTTCTTAGATCTCAATTCATCTCTCAATTGACTATTCTTAGATCTCAGATTCACAATTTCTATGTCTTTCCTGCTGATCTCCTGATTCAAAAGTAGCAGTTGATTCACCATGTCAACCTGATTGTTTGTCATCATTTGTACATCATGTGTCCTTTCATCAAGTTTGATAGTCATCACTCTTTTGTCTTCATCAGCCATAGCTTTGTCATCTTCAGCTTTCTTCTTTTGTTCCACTATTTCACATAGTCTTACTGTTTGAGTTTCTTGTCCTCTTTTCAGGTTTCTGACTTCTTCGCACAGTGTATTGTTCCTTTCCAGTAGATCTGAAATTAACGCATCACTCTCAGTAGAATTTCCATTTTGAAATAGATTTGCAGTGTCTTCTTCCTGATAATGGGTGTCATTCATTTATTTGGCCAAATATTTCCTTGTTAGTAGGGACTTCTTCAATTCCTGTCTTGCTGTCTCAAGCTGATGTAATGCTAGTTGAATATCAATCTTCTGATTTTCAATGACTTTACCCAATTTGTAAACCTCCATCTCAAGATCTTCATTCTCAAGCTGATTAAAACCTTTTATAGGAGAACTGAGCTCTGATACCAATTGTTGGAAATACAAGATGGGAAAGCAAGATACTGAGAGGGGGGGTGAATCAGATCTTAAAATTTTTATCTCTTAAATCAAACTGATCCATAATCATGCATAAATATAATTTATCTATCAACTAGTAGCATCCATAACATAAAATAAATAACTCAGGACACAATATTTTGGTAACCCAGAAACCCAATAAGGTAAAACTGGGGTGGGGATGACACCCACAAAATCTTCACTACTATAGCAATAAAGTGTGCCTGTTAAGGCTACAAAATTTGATCACAACTTGTGATCTACCTGATTAAAGGTCTGCCCAGTTAAGAGCTATAGATCATTACAATCTACCTTGTAAAAGGATTTAAACTTACAACAAAGTAAGAAAATGGCTAAGAGATTTAGAAAGGTCTGTTAGAACCACTCTGTTAAGAGATTTCACCTGACACACTTGTTAGAATGTCTCAAGATCTGATCCTTTGATATACATTCAGATGCTAATGACGGATCTCCTCTTTCCAATACCTTCTCTGATCTAATAATCTGATATAACTTTACTCTGTTGCTCACTGCTCTACTAGATATATGCTTCTTATTCAAAATAACCCTTTACACATCTCTCATGTATGCACACACACCTTACAAAATTAGGTTAATAATCCATCTTATATACCTTACAAATCTTGCATTGAGATCTAGATCAATGATCAAGATCAAATACTTATGCCGCTTGGGCATTCCAATTTTCTGATTGTTTCCATGCCACGTATTGGATCAAAAGATTTAATGCATAATTAACTGTATTGAAAACATTAAATACTCAAAAAAGTTTGCCCAAAATAGTTTACCTTCAAGTTTGTGCCATTCCTGACATGTATGACAAAACTGTATTGCTCAGCATATAAAGACTCTGGTGCTCGACATGAACTGATCAACTTCACTCGGCTTCTGTGTAACTCGACAACTACTATCTTCTCAGAAATGACTACTGCTCAACCTATAATGGATAGCTTAGTCGCAGTGATGACCGACTAACCTACCTGGATAAATGACTAAGTGTGGGATACTAATGATCAACAAAACTTAGAGATCAACAATCATAAAAAATGTGACAATGCAAGGAAGAAGCATAATTTCTCCATCCATGTCAATTCCTTCAGTTGTTCTGATTATCAAATTTGGGTGGTACTTTTTAAAACTATCCACCATGATCTCCCTGGCATGCCATTGTCGAATGGGTTACACCTTATTTCACTCATTTGGGAAACAACCAACTATATGATGCAAAGGCTATAGGTTTACCTTGTCCAACATGACTGAATCTCTCAACCCTTTAAGGAGATTCCTTACTAAAAGCTCTACACATTTGAAAACAAATTCCAACTTCCTGACATATGCCAAGAAATACCATATAAGCCGAGTGATAGTATGTGCTAAGCAACAGTATATGCCGAGCAATAGTAGATGTCGAGCTCTTCAGCGACCAAGCACTACAACTAGCCACTTTCCCAAACAACTAGGAAAACTAAGGGTTGATTAAAATACCCTTTATCAAGCTTACATAACATATCCAAGACCCAAAATAGGTTACTTTGGACCAAAATACCCAACTACTCACTGAGCCCCTATTTTAGCCATGAAAAATGGACCATTTAACAAAGTAAGTACCCAGTAAACTTACTCCCAAGACCCAAGACTCTCAACAATCTCTCAATATGGTTCAAATAAAAGGATTATCAACTCAAATAGGTTCTATAACCAATGAAAACATAAAACCCCCAATATGGCTATCCCCAAGCCCTCAAACAAGGGTTTTTTCAAATCTCCACTCTCCAAGCCTTTCTAGACTCAAAAAATTATTGGTTAACCATTAGATGGACATATCCATGCACTCCAAGTCATAAAATATACCCCTCATGAAGGTAAAACTTCCACTGCTGTTCATAGACCTCTGTTTCCTTCATAAAACCATGTAATCAGTCATGAATTCGGTGATCACCCTACAAATCCGTGTTATCATTGCATCAAAAATGGTTAGAAAATTAATATACATTGTTAGGATTCATCCCCCAATCATAGTAAGTATAGTATGGGGATGAATCTTCAATCCATTGCTTAAACCCTTGCCAAAATAAGGACTATCACGGTACAATCAGCCTTATTGACTTGAGACTCAATCAAAATGATATCAAATGGATTCAAAAAAATTATGTAAATATCTAATAAAGTTATCAAATTCTTGGATTCAATTAAACATCAAAGTTTAACAAATTTGCAAGAAAATCCTTCTTTATTACACCATAATCAAGTACAGTCCTGAATATCTCAATAACAGTCCATACATAATCTCCACCATCCTCAAATAAGGCATGAAACAAGGTTAAAATAGCCTCTCCTAAATTCCCAAACTAATCCCAATCGGTTGGAAGTGTTAAACACACTAAACAAATCTAAAACTACTTTCCCACCCTTTCCTAACTAGTCGTTAGGATTTGAAAATTCAAATCTTAACTTACATTTTATTGAAATTTAAACCTCTAGACTCATTAATCAAATGGATCCCAACATCCTAGGACCAAATAAACTATTCAAGGACCTAATTACGCTATTTGACCCCATGGAGCACTAATGGCTCATTTTACAACATTTTTCTCCTAAGGTCCTTATTAGGCCCTTTGAGTTTTACCAATTCTACCATTTTGATCATTGCTTATGGTCATTATAGGCTTTAGGATATTCCAATTAACTTGGAGAGATGTCTTCATTCTCCTCTCCATGCTCTAATCAACTAGTGTTTTCAAGTTCCTAAGTGTTCTCATAAATGCTCCTATATCATACACCCCACCTTCAAAAGAGCTCTTGTCCCAAGAGCCAATGCTCTTTGTCTTAAAACCACCCATCCACCTAGATGGTGTTTTGCATCCTTGTACCCTTCTATGCATCTGAAATATTTTCCTCACACCTACATTCACATTGTCAACAAAACATTTACAACATAAAACATATTTATCACCATTTTCCCTACCATGCTGGTGTTTGAAATAGTCAACATGCTCTTTGGTGTCCTGCCTTCCAAGGCCCTTATAAACATTATTTTCACTCCTCCCATCAGTGTTCTTCCTCTGATCCACTAGAGGAAACCATACTCCTCCAATGAGTATGTCATTTTTCTGATTATGAGCAATGTCATTCATCATGTTTTCAACATCACCATGCCTCCTCATTAACAAAGACTGCCTCCATTTTTGATTCTTCACCAAGGACTGATTGTTAATGTTGCCCAAATACTCTCTTTTTCAAAAACATGCAATTATAAACTTACCATCATAAGGTAAAGGTATTAGAATGAATCTCTACCCTCTCTGACATACAACATTTGTATTTTCAAACCCATAGTGAATTGTTCTCCTAGAAGATTGCCAAGGCCTACCTAGGATAATGTGGAAACATTTCATAGGTACAACATCACAAAGTACCCTATCATGGTATTCTCAAATACTGAAATCAACATATGCCTACTCTCTTATCATTGAATTTTGATCACTATTAACCCATGACACATTATAAGGTTGCTCAAGTGGAAAAGTTTTCAAGTTAAGCTTCCTTACCATCTTATAAGAAACCAAATTCTCAAATGAACCAGAATCAATGATAATTTTGCATACTTTACTATGAATTTTACAACGTGTTCTAAAAAGAGATATATTTTTCCTCTCTTATTGCTGCATAGGTGTCTTCCTCACCATCAAATATTCACCTTCTTCTGGGTCTACCCTCCTTGATTCTTGTACTAATTTTTTTTCTTCCTCTCTACCTTGTGTCAAGTGGACTCTCTTCTCTGTCTTCTTAAAGTCTGCTTCCTTCTCATGACACCTGTAAGATTGATTCCCCAATACTCCACAGGTAAAACATTTAATAGTGAACACATCACTGCCCCTACCATAACCAGATTTGTTACTGTCTCCTCTCATCTTTGCATCAACATTCATGCTCTTGTTCTTGTCATCACTAGACTGTGCTTTATCATCATAGGATATTCCTCCTCTTCCTTTGTTTGGATTACCTCTACCACCACCATTTTTTTCTTGTTTTCTCCTCTTCTCCTCAGCTCTCACTGCCAACTCGTAACATTCCTCAACAGATCTAGGGGTTGCAAGACTTAATTCATCTTGGATGTTGAATCTAAGTCCCCCAAAATATCTAGCCATCATTTCTTCCAAATCTTCCTCATGGCCAAATCTAATGTCTAACTTATGAAATTATTTAGTGTACCCTTGTACATATAAGTATTTTTGTCTAAGACCTTGCATTTTCTTATACATCTGCACTTTGTAGTCACTAGGTAAAAATTTAGGTTTCATTTTATTCATCATAGCAAACCAAGAAGTGATCTTGGGCTTATTGCTTTTCCACCTCTCTGCTTGACCACAATCCCACCACAATAGGTCGTGTTCTCTCAACCTTGAATTTTCCATCAATGAACCAATCAATGAGTTCTTCATCATCCATCTTACCTGCATATATGGGTAAGTATGATCTTAATTTTGCATCTCCACTTATTATGGCCTTTGCAAACTTAGCCATCCTCACATCTTTTGGATCTATTTGTTTTTCTGCTCTCAAAGGGATTTCCTCTTCTCCCTGGTCTTCATATTCATCATCTTCTTCTAGCCTTCTCTTTCCTCTCTTCTCAAGGATATTCAATCTACTAATCAAGGATCTCATCTCCTTGTCCTTCTCAATCTTCTCCCTTATCTCTTGTTCAAGGGTTTCTCTCATTCTTTTGTTCTCGACCGTTTTCTCCTTGACAAGCTTCGAAAGTTCAACATTAGTGATCCTGTGAGGGATCCCATCATCTTCTCCTTCTAACATATCCAATGTAGAAGATCAACTCTGGAATACTCAAGGAGAAAATGGACACTCCATGGCCTCAAAAAAGGATCAAGTACACCAAAGAACCCAAAAATTTTCTTCTCTCTTCCAACCTAGGATGCTCCTAGGCTCTGATACCAATTGATATAGAGGCTATAGGTTTACCTTGTCCAATAGGACTTGATCTCTCAACCCTTCAAGGAGATTCCTTACTACAGGATCTACACCTTTGAAAATGACTTCCAACTTCTTGACATATGTTGAGAAATACCATATAAGCTGAGAAACAGTATATGCTGAGCAACAATAGATGTGGATGTCTTCAACGATCGAGCACTACAACTAGCCACATTCCCAAACAACTAAGAAAAATAAGGGAGGATTTAGATATCCTTTATCAAGCTTACTTAACATATCTAAGACCCAACATAGGTTACTTTGGACCAAAATACCCAACTACTCATTGAGCCCCTATTTTAGGCATGAAAAATGGAGTATTTAACAAAGAAAGTACCTAGTAAACTTACTCCCAAGACCCAAGACTCTCAACATTTTCTCAATAGGGTTCAAATAAAATGTTTATTAACTCAAATAGGTTCTATAACCAATGCAAACACAAAACCCCCCAATATGACTATCCCCAAGCCCTTAAACAAGGGTTTTTCAAATCTCCACTCTCCAATCCTTTATAGACTCAAAAAATTATTGGTTAACCATTAGATGGACATATCCATGCACTCCAAGTCATAAAATATACCCCTCATGAAGGTAGAAATTCCACTGATGTTCCTATACCTTTGTTTCCTTCACAAAACCATGTAATTAGTCATGCATTTGGTGATCACCTTGCAAATACATGTTATACTTGCATAAAAAATGGTTATAAAATTAATATACACTATTAGGATTCATCCCCCAATAATAGTAAGTACAGTATGGGGATGAATCTTCAATCCATTTCTTAAACCCTTGCCAAAATAAGGTATGTCACCATACAGTCAACCTTATTGGCTTGAGACTCAATCAAAATGCTATAAAATGGATTTAAAAAAATATGTAAACATCTAATTAAGTTATCAAATGCTTGGATTCAATAGAACATCAAATAAATTAACAAATTTGTAAGAAAATCCTTCTTTATTACATCAAAATCAAGTACAATCCTAAATATCTCAATCACAGTACGGACATACTCTCCACCATCCTCGACTAAGGCATGAAACAAGGTTAAAATAGTCTCTCCTAACTTCCCAAACCAATCCGAATTGGTTGGAAGTGTTATACATACTAAACAAATCTAAAACTACTTTCCCACCCTTTCCTAACTAGCCGTTAGGATTTGAAAATTCAAATCTTAACTTTCATTTTATTGAAATTTAAACATATAGACTAATTTATCAAATGGATTTCAACATCCTAGGACCAAATAAACTATTCAAGGCCCTAATTATCCAATTTGACCCCATGGAGTACTAATGGCTTATTTTACATCATTTTTCTCCTAAGGTCCTTATCAGGCCCTTTAGGAGTTTTACTAATTCTACCATATTGATCATTGAATATGGTCATTATAGGCTTTGAGATCTCCCAATTAAATTGGAGAGATTTCTTCATGCTCCTCTTCATACTCTGATCAACTGGTGTCTTCAAGTTCCTAATTGTTCTCATAAATGCTCCTGCATCACTATAGCTTACTAATTTTTAGACATTGACCAATATCAACCATGTCCTTATACCATTACTCTACTTGAGCCTCTTATTCTGCAGTTAAAATTGTTCGTGGTCCCTTCCTCTTAATCATGGTTATTCCCATCAATAATTTCCTCAAAATAGAAGTAGGTATACTCTGCCTATTTAAAAATCCCTTGAGTGACATGTTACTGTCTTCCACACTGACAATTGCACCTTCCATGTCATCTATCATACACTATCTAATGGGGAAAATAAGTCAGGGATATTGATTTTCATTTCATATTTGTTCATTGTTGTTAGTGATTTGGACTGTAGGAGTGATCACTGCTTGTTCAAAACAACCATTAACAAATTTAACTTATGGTGCAATGACATCTTCATTAGGCTATGAATATGTGAAGTACACCTCATGGGTGACTATAATTGTCTTACTTTCACTTGATCTTTTTCCCTTCATCCATATTTAATTCTAAGGAGTTAACTTGCACCCATATTGTGCCTATTATCAATACATGTATTCAGAAACAATGAACCTGGGTTTACTTTTATAAATTAAAGAGTGCATGACAACTTATTCAGATATTATGTATGTGAATGCAATGTATATGTGTGTGTGTGTGTGTGTGTGTGTGTATTTACATAGGTATATGTATATGTATGTATGTGTGCACATATATATACATATGTATGTGTATATACATATATACATACATATGAAAAATGTAAGAAGAGTCTGATTTGAAATGTTGATACTAAAAACTTAGACACAATCAAAACCAGAAGATTAATAACATGTGATTAAAACCACTATAATTTGTATGCTTATAACTAATGCATATAGTGAAACATATGAACAATGGTTTGATTTATGAAAACATGAATTGAATAGTATGTAAGTGTTGCATTAAAGAAATGACAATGATGTTGTCTCTGAATTTGGACTGTTGTGATAACTAAAAGCTAACTGAAAATAATATAATTTGTATGCCTCTAAATAATGCATACACTAAATAGAAACTTATGAATATTACTTTGATTTAAGATAACAACCACCCCTTTTACGACATGAACCCTTCATGAAATAGCAGTGAAAAAACAACATAAATCCTTGAATTACACAACAAAAAACATTTAATTATAAAGTCAATGGACTAAAACCATTCAATATCTTCCAAAAATTATCGAACATCCCACTAAAATCATTTGACACCACATTCATAAACATGTTACCACCTGACTCCACGTGGGGAATGATATGTTGGCAGTGTCTCATAAGAACATTAGTTTGATTCAAAAAAATAATAATTAAAGAGTATGTAAATGTTGCATGAAAGAAATGTCAATGTTGTTGTTTCTAAATTTGAACTATTGTGATTATTACCAACTGATTTAAAATAGTATAATTTCTATGCCTCTAAATAATGCATACACTAAATAGAAACATATGAACAATACTTTGATTTATGAAAACAACAACCCCTTTTGCAACATTAACCCTTCATGAAATTAAAGTAGCAAGAAAAACACAAATCCCCAAATTACAAAATATTAAAAAATTTAATTATAAAATGAATAGATTGTGGGCCTGCTATCATTTACCAATTTAGCGCTAGACAGAGGCTTTCATAAAATCATTCAATATATTCCAAAATTTGTTCAAGATCTCATAAAAAATTATTTGAAACCCCATTCATAAGCAATGGAAGTTTTAACGAGGGAGTGTGAAGCGACCCTTGATAAAGAAGGGATTTTTGTAGATTCTAAAAACAAAGTTGCTATGACATCGTATTGAAATCAAGGTGGAAAAATGGAGCTCAGACGTTTAGGATGGTATGTGAAGATGCTTTGTAGAGAAATGGTGTTTCAGTGTAGGGGTTTGAAACCCTAATGAAAGTTATGATATCCCTGTGTTTATATTTGGTTATATAACATATGTAATATGTTTGTAAAAAGGTAGTAGTTTAAAATAAATTAGTAGTGTTGATAGCAGTCCATGATGGAAAGACTCTTCTGGTAGGCCAAAATTACAATAATACAGATGTTTATATTCTCTTTGTAATCCTATATTGGTAATATTAATAAAAATCAATGTTATAGATAAAAAAAAACTGACTAAAAACATCATAAACTAAATGCCTCTTAATAATGCATACAATGAACACATACGCTTGAACAATAGATTGATTTATGAAAACATGAATTAAATAGTATCCTAAGGTACTAACCTGAACAAGTTCCCAAATATCAAGAATGTGCAGATGATTCCTTAGCTCTGAAATGTGTAAAGGATATTTAGTGCAAACAAAGAGAAATGGAAATGAATATTGCATTGATTTGTGGTTGTTGATTTTGAATTTGAAAATAGAGAGAAAAAAAACCAGTCATTTCATACTGCACTTGCTTGTCATTTATTTATCATTTCTATGATGGCTTCATCATTCAATTTTATTTTTGATTTTTTTTCTTTTTTTGTTTATTAGTGAGCCTTACACCACCTAGTGTATGTGCAGGTACCGATAGCAGTTGGAGTAAATACATGAAGGTGTGATAAGATGTGTGGGAGAATGTGCATATTAGAGCACATAAAGTTTATAATTATTTTTATTGTAACGTATAATGCTCCAATAGTTGTAAGGACGTGTGGGAGAATGTGCATATGAGAGCACATAAAGTTTATATTATTTTTTTTGTAACATACAATGCACTAGTAGTTGCATATTTGTACTTGAATAGAATATATTATGAGTTTTGGGTCACTTGTTTGTGGTGCTATTTGTAAAAATTAAAGTGATTTTTTGAATAAAAATTGGCCAACTTGATGTGTATTATAAACACAAATGTACCAGTAGTTGTTCACTTGTTTTGTTCAACTATACAAATATAGTGAATTGTTATTGGTGTATGCTGCAATTATGTATTGGGTCATTTGTGTATTAATTATTGTACAAATAATTGAAGTTTTTGGAGGGATTGAGAATGCGTGGAGTGTATGGTTATTAGAATGTGTTCAATTACTGGCACTCTTCCCCTATGGCCTTCACTGATTAGGATTTCTTACACTTTATTGTATTAGAGATCCAAGCATTTTGAACAAGTCACTGTCTAACTAGGTATAGAAAATAAAATATAGAATATCAATTACTTTGTAAGAGTAGAAACTCTTGCATGGATTGAGGAAACATTATTAAACGTGATTAACTTAGTTTAAATGTTTAATTAATCTGCTTTGGGATAGAGAAAAGCTAACGAATGTAGAGATGAGGAAACTCTGACATTCATTTATTTTTGTTGTACAAATAAAAACATAATATTGACTTGGATTAAGATGAATTCCAAATAATTCCAATACATTTCTAATTCATTTTTGTTATCTTCACATTCCTATCTGGAGAGTGATTCTAGATCTGACTAGGTGTTAGATTTTTTTTGCATTATTGTTCTTGCAACCATGTAGGTATCAAGATAAAATTTGTTCCTTAGGTTATCTTTAGTTTTAGTTTTGTGTACGTTGAAGCTTTTACGTCCTTTCTTTTAGGGGCAATAACTAGTTGCATCTCATGGGAAACAAATACAATAAGAATGAATTAATATAGGTGAATAACACTGACAGCTGGGTATTTTTCAATAGTCGTGTATTTTTTTGCATATAACCACCCCAATTATTAATTTTAAAGGAACCAAAAAAAAGATAACTAAAAACCATTAGTAAGTTTCACATGTGCCAATAGTTGATCATTTTTTAGTTTTTTTGGTTCATAATTGGTCTATTTGTGCACCACTACTAGGACATTTATGCATAACTAGTGGGACATTTATCCATAAGTACTAGAAATTTTGAGTGCATAGTTATTGGGGCATCTTTAAGTAATCATCAGACAACACTGTGAAATGACCACTTTTTGACCCTTCAATGTTAAAAAAATTCTACATGGAGGATCATTACTACCCAGGAGCCATAAAATATTTTTTAAGTAGTTAATTCGCATACAAAGACAACAACAAATAAATCATTGAATGTAAAGTTTAGACTCTGAGTGTGTGAAGTTGGCCTTAATGGTTATTGGTAGGCTTCCCATAGTTATTTGAATGATGTTACAAGATTTAAAATTCTAAGGGACTAATGTACACCAAATTATTTGTTTTCAATTTTTTTTCAAGTTAGTTCTTTTGTTACAAATCTTGAGTAAGAAACTAGTTGTTTTGTAAATCCTTGCCTCTTTACAAATCTCATTCAGGTTGTCTACTTTTAAGACATTTTCAATTTGGTTGTAAATATATTCATACAATGCACTCTTTTATGAAATTCCATTATGTTTCCACCAACCCCTTTCCAAAGTAAAACCAAGTCCTTTTGACCCATTCTTGTTTGGACACCTTCATCTACTAGTTTCATATCTCAATTATGAGAGCTATTCCTCAACTATACATTAAAATTGTAGTATTTCTCTTATATTTTTCATCATGTTGCCACCCAGGGTTAAATTCTTTGACATAGTATTTTTTTTCCATATGGTCTTATTAACACCCACCTTTTATTATCCTCGTAAGTGTTATGACTATCATGCAAATTTATTTCCCAATAGTTCATCCACTTGATATTCTATTTATTCCAAGTATTTGTCTTATGACTTAGCTCCTCTTTAGCAATCATCTTGATCCAACGGTTCTTATCCATATTTTCAACCTTATTTAAGTAGCATCACAACCCAATAATCATTGAAACCTCAAATAGTAACATACTTACCTTAGCTAAAACAATATGAGCATATGGTATTTTTTGGTTTGACTTTAATACAAGTATTGATCAAATGTTTTTTAATTCTTTTTATTTTCCACCATTTATGGCTTGACATGCTATTCCCCCAAACCTCACACCCATTAAGGATAACCACAATACTAACAAATCAAAAAAGGTTGTCTTAGTCTTACAATCCCATGACTTTGTTTTCCTACATGTGTCCTAAAGATGGTATAAAACTCTCCACCCTCCTTGGATCCTATTTGATCTACAGGTCTCCCAAATAAACTTAATGTGAAAATCAATTCTTAATATTTGTATTCCATCACTACCTTGAAGATGTTGCCTTATATTAACCTCTACTTCTTTTTTCAATTTTAAATATAGTTTAGTAAAAATATATATATTATAAATTTGTTATAAATTAAATTTAGAATATATAATAAATTATAATTGTATCATTTTAAATACTATTCATATATTTCCAAACCAAAAATACATAATCATTCAAAAATGAGGCGTCAAAAAATAAAATTTTACAAAATTATAAATTTTTTCCTCATGATAGTGATGACCTAGCTATTGTTCTTCATTGATGTCCACCAACTCCTATATAGTGGGAAAATTTTACATTGAGGGAAGGGAAATAAAGGAGGTCATCTCACTAGTCTTCTAATCTTAATGATTTCCTTTATAAGGGTGATGTATCTGGTTACCACCAATCTACAAGCCTCCTCTATCCACATATCATCAAAGTGAAAGTTCAGTGGGGACCACACTCCTTTAGTTGGACACATACCAAAACCCATGACCACCATCTCTATATATATTCCCATTTCCTCCTACCACTAAAACTTGACAACCCTCTTCATCATACATTTAATCTTTTTTGTGTCCTATTCTTGAAGAAGCCATACCATGAAAATCAAGGTTGTGTCATTGTTGACCCAGAAGTGATAGGAGGGCCCCCAAAATATCCTTTATTATCTTCTAAAATCTCCACTTCTTGAATGAACATCTTTGAGACTGATCAGTACAAGGGACCAAAATCTCATAGCCTTAAATCATCTCCATATTCCTTTCTATGTCTAACCTTCTATTATCAATCTTGACTAGAAAGCTAGCAGTTTAGTTAATCTTATCCTCATCAAATAAATTTTTCATGGTGAAGGCCTTCACAATGATTTTGGACTGATCATGGATATCTTCATACAATACACATTTTGTAAGAAAGTGTAATTTTGTCTCAGCTGCACCTATCCTGCAAAACATGAAAGTTCTCTCCTCCCATACCTCTTTGGGCCTCTTCGATATACCCATCTTGCACCTAAGACGATGCAATCCCATACTCAATTATGTCACTTACAACCTTTCTTTCCCTTTAACACCTTCCCCTAAATATTATTTCTCTCCATGTTCCCAAGTTAGGTTAAACTCTTGAATGTAATAAGCATTTTTTCAACCAATGTGATTAGTTTGCATGGCAGTTTGAAACTTTTCTATGAAAAACTTTTTTATTTCATCATTATTATTAGGAAACTCATGCAACTTGATTTTATATTTATTTGACCACTTTTAATTTTGTTTCATCCAAGTTCTCTTTCTACAATCAAGACTCTCTTCCCTCACAATTTTGGGCCAACATTGGTTATCCATATTTTCAACCTTCTTTAAATAACTTAGTAATTGGGTTATTTCTAAAGCCTCCAACAAAAAAGTGTCTACCTCCGCTAAAATAATTTCATACAATATGGAGGTTTTAACTTTGATACTGCTTATGATTATGTGTTTTTGAATTCTCTCTTTCTCCATTCACAGTTTGACATGTTGCCCCACCCCAAACTTTGTAGCCATACAGAACCATCGGGGTGACCAGCAAACCAAAATGAGTTTTCTTGGTTTTCCAATCCCAAAGTTCTACTTTTCTACACTTATTTTGGATTAGATATGATGGTTTCCATCCCCCCTATATCATTTTCACTCTACAAGTCTCCCAAATGAGCTTCTGGTGAAATTCAATCCCAAAATATTTGTATTCTTTCACAATTTCCAATAGGTTGCCTTAAAAAAGGAGGATAATTTATTTTTCTTTTCTCTTTAAAGATAAAATCATGATTTTGGTTTTGGTAATTTTCACCTGCATCCCTACCCCTTGAAAAAAGTGTTCTTATTCCCTTAAATGATCTCTTAATCTTTAAGTTGTTTTCATATTAAGATAAGATCATCAACATATAAAAGAAGCTTTGCCACATATCCTCCCAATTGGACACCTTCTCCATCTATTTTGTTTAGCCAATTTTCTAATTTATCAATGTATAAACCAAATAAAGTGGGGGATAAAGGATGTCCCTATTTAATGCCAATGTTAGTACCAAAATATTCCAACATTCCTTTACTAGTTCTTATTTTGGCTCCAACTCTCTCATATAGTTTATGCACTACTTCTTTATGCACATCAGGGATACCCAATTCTTCCATTTTGTTCCATAGCTTGTCTCTAGGAACTGTGTTAATGACTTTCTTAAAGTATACAAAATAACAATATACTTTTATCCCTTGATTATTCTATACTTTCTCTATCAAATGTCAAAGAGTGATGCAATGAGAAACGGTGGAATGTGTGGGTCTGAAACTAGCTTGCCCTCTTTCTCTTTTTACCTCACCTTCTGCCCAACTTCTAATTGTATATTCAACCATGCTCCTAAAAGATTTCAAAAAAGGGGGTTTACCATAATAGTGTGGTAGTAATATGGATTATTGATATCCCCAGTTTTAAAGAGGGGAATAACAGCACTAGTCAAATCTGCTGATAAACCATCCTGAATAATACTATTGAATATTCCTTTTATATGAGGTGCAAGGAGTTCAAGTCCCCGTTATAAAAATTCAGCTTGAATCCCATCAATGTCACTAGCTTTACCACTTGCTAATTTCTTTATACCCTATTTGATATCATCCACTATGAAGAGTTCCTCTGATGTATTCACTATGGGAGGAGATTTCTCCTCGTATATCAGTTCATATGGTAACTTTTCATATTCTAGCCATTGAGCATTTGTAATATTGTTCTCAGATTTGTTTTCTTCTATGATGTAGTTCCTTCCAAAACTTTTTGGGTTTGTATTTTCCAAGAGAGATTATCTTCTTCCTTATTTCCTTTACATGCTCTTCTTTTTTTGCTTGAATCAATTTTTTTTATTTTTTGATTTCTTTTCCTAAATCTTTCCTTTTTATAGATCTCTTAGTTGCTTTACATTCCTCATCATACCATAGATTTGTCAAAAAAGTATATGTGGCTCTCTTCCTACTGCACAACCTTTTGCATGCACTTAAAACCTTATGGATTATAGGAATAAAAAAACTACTATAGACATGACCACACTCCTCATTGACCTTTTCATTTACCAAAAAATTATTCATTTCGTGAAATTATTTCTTAAGCACAACATTGAAGATGTCCCTATTCTCCTAATTTATGAAGATTTTTCCTTTGTTAATCACTTTCTTTTGCATGTGCAGATCCTATTTAATGTGTGGACTACTTTAAGAAAATTAAAACTTAACAAAGAGAGGCATGTGATATGATTTCATCTCTATAGGGAATTCTCCAATGTCAAACCCCAACACTCTAGATGTAAGGTTTTGACAACAAATAACGTAGTATACCACACTCTGGCCATTATATGTTTTCCAAGTGATACCCCCTAAAGCTATCCAACCTCTTATTCAATTGCAGATAACCATTCCAAACAAACTACAAATCCCCAATAATTTTGTCCCAAAATGAAAAATACCCCATTACCATCTCGTGAATCTCTTTTCTAAGATTGACTGCTACCTTCTTCCAACCATAAAGGATAATTTACCCCCTTTCACTACTACTCAGCTATAATGATTGATTATTAGTTGTTCTAGCATTGAATCCCCATAATAACATTATTTCCCCTAAGGTGATGGATAAAGGGATATCTTTTTTTAGATGAATATAACAAATACAATTAATAAAAAGTTATGAGAATGGCGGATCAAGGGAACAAGAATGGCTTTTTCAGGCACTGGGGTTTTACCTATGGTGAGGGATATCTATTTAGATGGTCATTTAATAGGAGGAGTGGAGGTAATAATGTCTATTAATGGAGAGGGTTTGATAGGGCTCTTAGAGAATAGTGGGCTAGGGTTTGAGGTTTTGAGAAGGCTAGGAATGGGAGGGACAGAAAGGGGTAGAATGTGGCTCCTGGGGATCATCGTGTTAATATATTTGAATCGATTAAAATAAATGATAAGGTGGATTTCAATAGCATTGCTAGAAAGTTTTGGCAACCAAACTAGGTTCAAACAACTGAGGATCCAAGGGAGGTAACTGCTATCATTGAACAATGCAGTATAGTTTCTTTATTAGTGAGTGGAGAGGAATGGAACGAATCTGTAGCCTATTTCAAAGATCATGTATTTTTTTTGAAATGGGGAGGCTAATGGATATCTTATTCAAAGGTTAAAGCACAAAGTGATCATAAGTGGGGGGAATTTATGCTTTGAAAATGTTAGCAAAGGGTTTTGTTTTGGTCACCTGTGATTTTGCACATGATAGAGAGTGGATAATGAATAGTGACCCTTAAATGATGGATGGAAAGGGTTTATATCTTAAATGATGGGAGAAATTTTTGGACCCAAATAAGGAAGACATTAAGGATATTCCAATATGGATCAGTCTGAAGCATCTCCCTCATGAATATTGGAATGTTGAAATGCTAAAGTTAATAGGTAATAAGTTGCTAGTGATAGAACAAAGAAAGGGGTGTGAGAAGATTGATGTAGAAGGATAGATTATATGGGAGGTTGGGAAGAGAAATGCAATAGATGAGATCTTTGAAGGGGGAAGTAATCTAGTTGATGATATGGTTTAGATAAAGGAAAGGTCAAGCTTAGGAGAAAATGAAGATCAAGAGAGACGAGGTTCAGGCCACCCTAGAAATGAAGTTCCTGATAAGAAAGGAGAGACAAATTGAGGAAGGATTTGGATATGTTTCTAAATAAAATGATTTTGAGCTTCAACATAGAAAGGAAAAATAAAATCATATGGAGGTGATATTGTTAGATAGATCATCAAAGCTAGGGGAAGAGGAAGGTGCACATTTTTTTATAGGATTGTGAAACTAGGGTCAGTCCTTTGGAGAAAGAGAATGCCTAGACATAGCTGACCTTTAAGACATCCCAATCTCCCCTATAATGAATTTAGAGAGCTCCTTTTAAGGGTCTCGAGACTCAAGTGGAGTTTCTATGGACTCTCGATCTGAATTTGAGATAGAAGAGGAACGAGATGATGGATACTTCTTGGGTATTGAAGAGAAGATGGGAATTAATGATAATATTTTGTTGGAGAAATCAGATGCGCAAAATAGTAGGGTGAAATTGGAGAGAAAAGTAAAATGGGGTGTAAAAATAATCAGATTTGATTGGCGGGAAATGCTTCTGGCCAGAGTAAATTATTAAGACCGAAAAGGCCATGCCTTTTCCCGGGAGCCATGAAAATCCTTTCCTAGAATTTCAGGGGCTGAAATTCCCCTGAAAAATTTCATTTGATCAAAATATGTTTTGATCAAATGAGGCCAAATTTAGTGTTATTACAAGAGACAAAAATTAAGGAGCAAGATTTTAATACTTTTACTAGGAGCTTTTTTAGATGGAAATGTCATTTGACTGGTGCTCAAGGAGAATTGGGAGGCCTTGGGTTTCTTTGGAATGAATCCATTATGGAAGTGGAGAGAGCTAGACAAGAGAGGTCTTGGAAATGGGTAAGGGTGGCCTAAAAATAACTTCATCTTAAATTATCGGTTATTAATGTCTATGGACCAAATAATAGTGGTCAAAAGAGGGCTTTATGGCTCAAAATATCTACGATCCTAGCTAGCAATTAGGATGAATTATTTATTTTAGGGGGAGACTTTAATGCCCTTCTGAAACTAATTGATAAAAAGGCTGGTGTGGGATGGATAGGTCAAAGTCAGCGGGACTTTAATAAATTTGTTTCAGATAATGGCCTTTTTGAACTATCTTTCAAACATGGTGACTTCACATGGAAAAATAGAAGAGTTGGTTTCCTACATATTGCATAAAAGTTGGGTCGATTTCTTCTAATTGGTGATTAGGTTGCGGAACATTATACCTATGAAGCATAGATTCTACTAATTATGGGTTCTAATTACTACCCTATTAGTTTGAGGATCTAAGATGATGCCACTCCTAACCGTTGTCAATTTAAGTTTGAGGCTATGTGGTTCCAGCCATAAGGCCTCAAAGAGATGATTAGGAAATGGTGGTTGAACACCCCAATAATAATAGGTAATAAGGATTTAATTTTATTTGAAAAATTGCAACATGCAAAGGGTAAAATTAAACAATGGAATATAGAACATTACAAAAATATCTTTGATGACAAATTTAAATTAGAGAAACCCCTTAAACACTCTGCATACTAAGGTAATTGAGGAAGGTATGAATGAGTTTGATTTTAATTTAGAGAAGCAATTGAATAAGGAATATGTTGAAATTATTGCAAGAGAGGAGGTCTTTTGGAGATAGAAATCAACAAAACTTGGCTTAAGGATGGTGATAGGAACACCATTGTTTTTCAAAATTTTGTCAAGATGCAAAGGGCTCGTAATAAAAAAAAATTCAAAAAGATTCTATTGGTGAGGAGATATGAGACATGAAGATGATAAATAGAAAGGTTGTTAATTATTTCTCATAGTTAATAAGGGAGTGGATACTAATGATCAACTTATTACATAGGTGTTAGAGGTTATTCCTCCTAGCATCATTGTTGCCCAGAATGAGATGTTTATGGCTTAGGTTACTTTAGAGAAGGTTAAAGGAGCCTTATTTGGTTTGGGTGGGGATAATTCCTCTAGCCTTGATGGATTCCCAACAATGTTCTTTCATCATTTATGGGGTATTTTTGCTCAATATTTGCTTGAAGTGGTGGAAGAATCGCGGAAGGATGGTTTTATTTTGCGGGGTCTAAATAATAATTTCATAGAATTGGTGACTAAGAGGTATGAGATTAATACATTTGGTGATTTTAGACCTATTTAATTATGTAACACAGTATATAAAATCATTGCAAAAGTGATGGCTAATAGGTTGAAGTTGGTTTTGGACTTGATGATTTTAGAAGAGCAAAGTGGCTTTTCTCCAGGTAGATCTATTTTTTAAGGTGTTATAATTGCACATGAGGTGGTGATCTCTATTAGAACGTCAAAAGAAGAGAGGATGATGGTTAAACTAGATATAAAGAGGGCCTATGATCAAGTGGATAGAGGATTTATTATGTAGGTTCTATCAAAATTTGGTTTTTTTGACAGTTGGATTAATTGGGTAAAATGTTGTATTGAGTCCCCAAGATATTTTGTTTTGGTAAATGGTAGTCCACAAGGGTTCTTTGAAATGGTTAAGGGTATCCATCAAGGTGCTCTAATATCACCCTTTCTTTTTTATTATTCTGGAAGAAGTTCTTGGTAGGTTCATAAGAAGGAAAAAAGAGCAAGGTAGGTGGAAGGTGATTAAGGTGGCTAAACATGTTGACCCTATCTCACATTTGCAATTTATGGATGATAAATTCTTGTTTGGTGAATCTTTGGTAAGGGAATCTCTTGTGATGAAAGAGACTTTGGAGTTGTATGAGAATGTCTCTAGCCAATATATTAATTGGACAAAGCATGCGATTTTGTTTTTTAACACCCCTCAACAGAAACAAATTGATGTCTGTAGAACTTTGGGAATAAGGCTTGAAGCTCTTCCGAGAAAGTATCTAGGGATCCCTCAGTTTAAAGGTACGAATAAGGTAGAATCTTGGAAGGACTTGGTTGAAAATTTCTATAAGATGATGGATTGTTGGAGAGGCATATGGTTGACTTCTGCTAGGAGGATCATTATGCTAAAAGTGGTATTCTCTAGAATACATATTTTATCGATGACGTGTATGCAGATTCCTAAGAAAATTATTAAGGCGATTGGACAATGGATGTAGAAATTCTTTTGGAATGGAGAAAGGGAGGAGGAAAAGTTCCCATTATTGCATGGGATAAATTATGTAAAATAATGGAGAAGGGGGTGCAAGTTTAAGAGATTGGCAAAAAATGAATAATTCTCTTGGTGTTAAACTTGTTTGGAGTATCTATTCTTGTCCGAATCAATTGTGGGTCAAAATATTAAAGGCATAATATCTTGATTCAGCTGAGAATCACAATTTTTTTACAATAAGGGTTCCCCCAAAAGTATTTGCTATTTGGAACTTCATTGTGGATTATAGGCATGTTATTGTTGATCATTTATCATGGTAGATTGGTAATGACCAGATGGCTAAATTCTAGGTGGATTCTTTGGAGGGAGAACCAGTCGTTAAGGATGATATTAAATTGCAGATTTTGAAGGATTATTTTACACAAAAATGGGGAGATAAAGTTAGGGATTATATAGAAATATACTAAGGGTCTTTAGGGATGGAGTGGAGATGGTAATACTTTGATTTTGTAGACTTGAACCAGCAACATAGAGACCAAATAAAAGTAGTTCTAAAGAATAGGAGTGTGGTGATTATAGATAATGAGGATAGGGTGGTTTGGTGTTGGGCTATGTCTGGGAAGTATTTGTTTCAAATTGGTTACTAGCTTATGGATATGTATGTAGATGAGTCCTTTATGGAAAAATATTTATTTTGGCATAAATTTTGCTTACTAAAGGCTGGGTGTTTTGCTTGGCTTGTTGTGAAAGGAAAAATTCTAATGGGAGAGAGAAGGAAAATATTATTCTTTTCTAGACCATCTAGGTGTGTGTTGTGTTAAATGGAAGAAGAAATGTTTGACCACCTTCTTGTGTAGTGTGATGTTGTCGCTCAATGTTGGAATAACATTCAAAGAAAATTAGGTTGGTATGGGCCTCGGGTAAACACAGTTAAGGGAATGTTTGAAAGTTGGCCAAGTATTGGAGGTAAGTCAACTCTTTTGAGTATATGGATTATGTGTCCTTCAATTGTGGTGTCAGAGATTTGGAAGGAAAGAAATGGGTGGATTTTTATGGATATAAAGAATCTATAGAGCAGCTCCAATGGTGGTTTGATCATTTGATTGAAGAGGTTATGGGGGATTCAACAATAAAAAAGCATAATCTTCTTACCCCTTATATAATAAAGGATATCTTAATTTAGAAAGAATTGCCTGGCATTAAAATAAGTTCAGGTATAGGAGCCTTTATTGTTAAGAGGAAGAATCTAAGGGAGAAGTATATTGTGTGGCAAAATTCAGAGTTGGGGTGGTTTAAGGTTAATTTTGATGGGCCTGCTAGATGAAATTTGAGGCACTTTGGTGTTGGAGCTATTATCAGAGAAAATGATGGTAATTTAGTAGTGATGGTGGATAGAAGGTTATAGATGGGAAAAAATAATACTATAGAGGTGATGGATGTGTTGATGGCACTATCTTTAGCTAGAGAATTGGGTATTAAAAGGATCCATGTAGAAGGTGACTCTTTACTAATTATCCAAGCTATTTATAAATTATCAACTAATGCTTGGCATTAGTTAATCTTGAAGTTTGTTCTCTTAGCACAACATAATGAGTGGGAATTCAAGAAATGGAGGGAATTTTGACAATGGAGGTCATCCTACTGGGTCTACAACTAACGTTGGGGGACTCTTGACCTCTTCGTAGAAAACTAGAAAGATATGAGAGAAGTCAACAAAGGACATGGATGGAGAGAAGGATCTAGACAAGGGTGACTCATGGGGTGGTCGGCCTCACCCTAACCCGGGAGGCCCTGAGGAGGTTAATTGTTCTCTCAAATCTCAAGACTGGAATGGAAAGACAGTGGCTAATAATCATAAGTGGTCATTTATCTTTGGAGTTAAACTGAATGAAAAGTCCTCTTTCCCAGAAATAAATATTATCTATGCTCCTCAGAAAGGTGATTTTTATATCTTTGTTCTATATCCTTTGATTGATAATTCAGTTTTTGCTATGGATTTAACTCTAGTTGGAAAATTTATGAGTCCTAGATCCAATGTCAATTTGGTGAGATTATTCACAAAAACAAATGGAATTTAAGAGGGTAGGTTGACATTGCTGCTATGCCTAACAGTTTGTTTTCATTTGAACTTTCCAATATGGATGATTTTTCATATGTGTTGTGTGGAGGTCCATGGATGTTTGGAAAACTATCTTTGGCCCTACAAAAATGGGATCCTAACTTGGACCTCAATAAGCCTTTTTTTATTCTACACTGGTTTAGGTGAGGCTTCCTAGTTTACCGATGGAGTACTGCAATGAGAATGTCTTCTCGAGGATTTCTACCTTGTTTGGTGAGTTATTGTCCATAGACTCAATGACAGTGGCTAAATATAGATTGGTGTATGCTACATTCTATGTGAATGTCCATCAGTTCTTGGATTTACCTCAAAATAGAGACATTATTTCAAAACTTGGTAAATGGATGCAGCCCCTGGAGTTCCAATCATTATCTTTCACCTATTTTGTTTTCAAAAAGGATGGGCACTGGGAAAAGCAATGCCCTCATAGAACCCAAAGAGATAATAAGAATAATCTAGAGTTGAAGAAGGAAAAGAAAAAGGTTTGGAGGAAACAAAACCCTACTAATGGAAGGGATAATGAAGAAACCTCAAAAGTGGGAGAGGGGAAGCCTATAATCTCAAAAAAATCTAGTCAACCTATTAGGATGGAAGAAGAAGTTCCCTTAATCCAAGAAATAGAGAAGGAGTTGGAAAACACGACTGGATAAAAGACCTTGGATCAAAGGTCAACCCTCGAACCTCAGGAAAATGAGAAAAAAGGTAATGAACTTGATGTTGAACAGACTCTTCAACTCAAGGAGGGGGGAATAAATGAGAGTACTGGATCATCTAGAAATATTAGAGGAGCCTCTATTTCTCAGGTAGAGGATTTATATAAGGATGTTGAAGGGTATCAAACTCAAAAAGACTTTTAAGATGTGCAGGGGTGAAATATCCTGGCAGGTGAAATCTCCAGTATTTCTCTTAATAATGAATAGTAGGAAGGAGATGATTCAAAAATCCCATAAATCCATATTCTGGGGTGGTTTTGTGGAGAAGAAGTTCAAAAATTGGACAAAAATCTGGATGAGCTTTAAGAGGACTCCTTGATGAAGGTTGGCCAAAAAAAGAGGAAGAATGAAGAAAACTATAACTCTAAAAGGAAAGGTGAAAGTCAAAACCAACCTCCTCATCTCTTGGAGGAGTAGTTACTAGAAGAATGAAGGATGATGTGGGAACACCCAAGAAAAAAAAATGGAGGAAATCAACAAAGAATATCAGAGAGAAAGAAAGCAAGAAAAACATAGCAGATGGTAGATAACTCACCATCCCAGAAATCTTCTCATCAGGTAAAAAATGAAGATCATATCATAGATTATAAGAGGGCTTAAGATCCCACACAAGCATGATGTGTTGATAAATATAGTTAGAGATCATAAATCTTATATCGGTATGATTCAGGAAGATAAGATATCAAAGGAGAAAGTTGAAAGGATTAAGATCTTTAATAATTGTGGGGTGGCAGGGAGCAACTTAGAAGGAGCGCCAGGAGGTACTGTTATTTTTGGCATTAGATTTTTATTCAAGGAATCCCCCTAGTTGTTGAAAATAATCTTATAGCAGTTAAATTTCACCATATTAGAGATGACTTCACCTAGGTCTTGACTAATATCCATGCCCCTAATATGAGGATAGGTCAGGTGAAATTATAGAAAAGGTTGGAAGACTCCAGGATGTTAGCTAGATAATAATGGGAGATTTTAACACACCCTTGAAAGATAATGAAAAGAAAGGAGGATTTTCCTCTCATGTTGAAAGTAGACTAGACCTAATGGACTTTATCAATCGGCAAGATCTTTTGGATGTTGATTTTCAAGGCCTTAATTACACCTGGAATAATAGAAGAATTGGTAATGATCTTACTCAGGTAAGGTTGACCAGAGCTCTCATTTCTCAAGATTGGATATATAGGTACTCCTTCTCCCTTACCTCCCTTTCTAGGATCGAATAAGACCACTTCCCCATTTCCTTCATGGTTGATCCTCCTACAAGTAAGAGAAATTTCTCTTTCATATTTTAAAAAATGTGGTTGGATCATCCTGATCTGGAAAGTAGAATTAAAGAATGGTGGAATATTCAAATTACAGGAACTATTATTTTCAAGGTATCTAAAAAGATGAGATATGTCAAAGATAATGTTCGATTATGGAACAAGGAGGTCTTCAGGGATATCTTTGTGCATAAGTCAGAGATCTAGTTAAATCTTAAAAGTGTGCAAGACCAAATTTAGGATGAAGGATATACTAAGGAATTAATTGATAAAGAGAATAAGGCTCTGGTCAAGTATCATGACATCATTTCTAAAGAAGAGGTCTTCTGGAGACAAAGATCTTGTGCTCTTTGGTTGGAAGCTGGAGATAAGATCACTAGGTTCTTTCATATGACAACTCTTTAACAAAAGGAGGTGAGTAGAATTTACCATGTCCATCTTGAGAATGGAAGGATAGATAAAGAAGAATATATTAGAATTCAAATGGTAAATTTCTTCTCTAACCTTATTTTTGTTGTAGATAAGTTGAATTTTGGGGATTAGGAAGACCTTATTTATTTTATTCCTTCAATTTTGGATGAATCTCAAGACAAATACCTATGTGCAATCCCCTCCATTAAAGAGTTCAAAGTTTCTTTCTTTTCTTTTGAAGAGGAAATGTCCTCAATACTAGATGGCTTCCCTATGTTCTTCTTCCAAACATTTTGGCATATTGTGCACAAGGAGGTTTTAGATGAAATTAAAGAATTCTTTGGCTCCCAAACCCTCTTGAAGGAGATTAATACTAATTTCTTAGTGCTCATTCCTAAGAAATTGGGAGCTAACACTCCTGACAGTTTTAGACCCATTATATCTCATCTGCAAAATGGTTTTGTCCTGGGAAGACAAATTTTGGATTATATTATCTTTGTCCATGAGAACATCCACTCATTGGAAGCTTCCAATTGTGTGTGGTATTTTGTGTACCTATTAGCTGCAACACAACACTTCAATATGTCATTGTATTAGTGAAAAACAAGGGTTAGCAAGCATATCAATCACTAAAATTGACCTATTTCTTCCTATCTAGGAGTGTGAAAAATGCTATAATTGCCCTCAGATTATGCATTTATTAGTGACATATACAACCTAGAATTAAATATTTAATGAAACTAATCTATATTCTCAAGAAATATGCATTCTAAGCTGTAAAAATGAAGATTATAACAATGCATAATAAGAAAGCTAAAATGCAATATAGACCTCTAATTATATGAACAACATAACAATACTTTTAACAATCCAAAATTAGGGGCCCATTGAGCGTAAAACTCATTCTATTTATAGAATAAATTAGAAGTGAGAGGAGAGATAAGGCCGTTAAATTCATGTGTAAGAGCCTTAATGAGGGATAGCATTAATGAGGCATGGTGAGGATATAAGCATTAATTATGCATTTATGAGAGCATTTAATGAGGCATGGTGGGGGTGTAAGTCCAAGCTTGAGAAAGTGGACTTTGGGGAAGGGGAGCTTGAGAATGTTGAATTTGAGAAATGAGTTGAATTAATAATCAAAAGATTTAGGAATGTGACATCATTAAGGAGTGGGTTAAGATGGGATTAAGATTTAGAATCAGGCTTAGCATGGGTGACGAGGTTATGATTAGTTCGAACCCAGGGTTAAGGTGGTTGAGATAGGTTAGGTTGGGGGTTAAAGGGAATATTAATGAAACAAATTATATAAATAATATATTCATTCAATAATAGGGGAAATTAATTATTTAAGCTTTTGGTTGCTTTGGATAATTAATCAGGACTATAGCCAATTAATTAAATTAATTAGGCTAGGGGATAGAATTTCCTTTTTGCAAGTGATGAGGTGTAATTAGGATTTTATTTAATTCCTTTTAATTAATTACCTTAGCCATGTTTTTTATTTGTTTTGATAGAATTGAATTGATTTGATTTGATTGGCTAAGGCAATTAATGTAATTAAGTGATTAAATCACTTAGGAGATTAAATTTGATTTAAATGAATTATGCCAGTAAATTGAAGAATTGCCTTGACATAATTGGGGGTATGATCACACTTAGGGAAAATAGGGTCTATGGTCAGAGCAAACCAAATTAGGGTGATTACATTTGCCCCTCTTTGAATAGATGTGCGAGCAGCGCATAGATTCAAAGAATTTTTTTGATGTTGACTTCAGAAAGTTTGAGGATTTCACACTTGATCGATTGAAATTTCTGATAAGATCAGTCTCGCACTTGATTGAACTAAACTGATAGAATTGACTTTGAACTTGATCAAACAAAGGTAAATAAACAAAGATCTTAAAAATACCAATTCTAAATTTGGTTTTCTTCTGAGAATTGATAATACTGATTTTGAACTTGATCGAACGAAAAGTCAGTGTGAAGTTAACAGGAGCTTAATAAAGATTTGAGAATATGTAGACATAAGTGTTAGAGTAATCTTTAGTTTGCTTATTAATTAAATCATGTCGATTTAATTAGTTAAGTTATTACTCTATGCTTAAGTTATACTTAGGCAGCTTTCTATTTCTTTAGGGTTTCCCTTTTAGGGTTTCGGTATCCTTTTATAAGGACTCACCGCTTTGTATTTCATAACTGAGATTGTATTTTGTAATTCTATTGTTGATAATATAGAAGCTTTTTTCTTTCAACATGGATTTCCAGTCTCTGGATTTTTGGCCTCCATAACTTCTTCTCTCTTCTGTCTTTTGCTTCTGTCTTGTAACTGTCATGCATGCAGGTGATCTTGGGAGATTAGCTTTCAGCCTAATCCTAACATGGTATCAAAGCTCTCCTGTTGTTCGCTGTTCTAGTTTTGTTGAAGCAACAGAGGGTTTCAGAAGTTTATTCAGTGTTTTCTATTGGATCTGGGGGGTCTTTATTTTTTTGAGGCACTTTGGAAAAAAACCAACCTCACGGCTGCGTCCAGAAAGCCCAAAAACCCCAGAATCTATATAAAGCACGTCCATTTTGGACACCGGGGCGTCTGGGAGAAATTTCTTGGCCTTCTAGGGCCGTACGGGCATGGTTTTCGAGAAAAAATAATATTTTTAATGTTTTTTTGGCAAAATTGGTGGTTTTTCAGGCATGCCACCCCCGCGCCGCCCGCGTGTTGTTCCCGGCCCACCGCGCCGCCCAGCGGCCACCGCGCCACCGCCTGCAGCCGCTCCATGGCCCGCGCCGCTCGGCAGCCCGCTCCGCTCGGCCTCCGCCGCACCGCGGCCCCCGCCGCCCGGCCTCCCCGCCGCTCCGGTCTCTGCCTCCTGCTCCGCCACCCCTGCGGCCAGCTCTGCGCCCCCGCACCACCACCCGCGCTGGCCCTGACGGCCACCGCCCTCCTCTTCGCCACTTCGCTCCCGGTGGCGGGATTTTTTGATAGCCCCTGTGGGCATTTAAGCCCAGTGACCGGTCATATGCCAGTCCAAGGGCCCTAGGTTTATCCCCTTGTGTGCCATGTGCCTAGGGGCACTAGTTTTTTATCCCTAGGGGCTTCTTTTCTTGCATTTTGGAGCTTTTTTGGGCCTTTATCGCCTTTTTGGCTCTATCTGGAGCTTACGGGGGTCTTTTTCTGACTTTCATATACCGTTGGAAAGCTCTTTCCGAGAAATTTTCGATGATGGAGATTAAGGTTTTGGGTTCTACCATTTTGATAGCATTTTTTTTTGTTAAGTCTGATGTCTATTTTTGCCTTCCGGGAGTCATATCTGGCTCATCCGGACTCTATTTTTGGCAAACCAGATATCGTCAGAAAGCTGGTTCAGTGAACTATTAAGTTGTAGGGGTCTTTTTCCAGACTCTGCTCTAGGTTTTCTCTCCTCCGAGTTTGGCAGTTTATGCACTCTGGTGGATTGCTTGGTTCTACAGGTCCTAGGATCTCTTCTACTGTACTTCTGGCTCACTCTTCTTTCTGACTTCTGATCTTGTATGCTTCTTCTGTTGCATTCTTTTTCTATAAAAGCACTAAGATAAAGTGCCTTCTTCTGTATATCTGGGATCTTGTACACCTTGTGTGTTTTTATACTCGCACTCAGTTATAAAGTGCCATGGGGGGTTATGATGCTTATGCCATTTTAGGCGCATCCACCTTTGTCAAGTGAGCGTACCTTCCATGACATTAGCCCATACTATGTGTCGGTGACACCGCCCTTTATCCTGTGCTTGTGCTTCTGTTGCACTGTTGGTGTCCCTAGTCTTCTTTCTGCAGCTGTTTCTGGCATTGCATTTCAGTGTTCCTGTCACCTCTCCCAGTTCAGCATTATGGGGGGGTTCACCTGTTGGTTTTATTTCTTCCTGG
>MU226021.1:1012236-1031660 GCA_018584345.1 Thuja plicata
GTTTCTCCTGACAGAGTTTACAGTTCCTTGCTTCAGAGATGTTTCTTGCTCATTCTTGTTCCTTTCTCTGGGACATCTTTTCCCTAGATTGAAGGCTTAGTTTCCTTCATCTAGTTTGCTTTCTTGTTTTGGGTACCTAATTAGGCCTTGTTACCAGGACCCATCTTTCCTGCTTTCTGCAGTAGTTTAGCTATTTTGCTTCTCCCTAAGTTACACTTAAGGGGGGTGTTAGAGTAATCTTTAGTTTGCTTATTAATTAAATCATGTCAATTTAATTAGTTAAGTTATTACTCTATGCTTAAGTTATACTTAGGCAGTTTTCTATTTCTTTAGGGTTTCCCTTTTAGGGTTTCGGTATCCTTTTATAAGGACTCACCGCTTTGTATTTCATAACCGAGATTGTATTTTGTAATTCTATTATTGATAATATAGAAGCTTTTTTCTTTCAACATGGATTTTCAGTCTCTGGCTTTTTGGCCTCCATAGCTTCTTCTCTCTTCTGTCTTTTGCTTCTATCTTGTAACTGTCATGCATGCAGGTGATCTTGGGAGATTAGCTTTCAGCCTAATCCTAACAATAAGATATCCAGCTTGTGAGGACTGAAGTATTCAATCCAACAGTCCTGACTTAGTCAAGGAACTCTCATGCCTTTAATTTTTTGATGACAAAGTCACTTTAATGTTGTTTCGAGTAAGAATTTGATTGATTTAAATGTGATCATGCCCCCTCGGGAATAAAATCAAAGGAAAAAGAATAAAATCCCTCTGTTAAAATGACGTATCACTTGCATGGATCAGTTTGATCAAGGAAGAATCAATTATAAGAAGTGAAGAAATGGAGGTGTGTTAAAAGAAAACACATTTGTACCAAGTTAATCACGTTAAAAAGTGAGGTTTGAGTCTGATAAAATGATGTTTGACCAAGATTTTGATGAATAATGTAGAATTTGATGATATAGAATCTGGAAAACTGATTGCGTAAAGTTGGAAAATTATTGTCGAAACATATGGAGCAAGTCTGCATTCTTAGTAACTGTCGTAAAATTTTTATTGCACTATGTAGAACAATGTCGGTGTGTTCAATTTTGTTCCCGAATGATTAGAAAAAGAACAAGAAATGGGAAAGAAATGTGTGTGTTATTTTATGTACCTGTTAGCTGCAACACAACACTTCAATAAGTCATTGTATTAGTGAAAAACAAGGGTTAGCAAGCATATCAATCACTAAAATCAACCTATTGCTTCCTATCTAGGAGGAGTGTGAAAAATGCTATAATTGCCCTCAGATTATGCATTTATCAGTGACATATACAACCTAGAATGAAATATTTAAAATGAAACTAATCTATATGCTCAAGAAATATGCATTCTAATCTCTAAAAATGAAGATTATAACAATGCATAATAAGAAAGATAAAATGCAATATAGACCTCTAATTATATGAACAACATAACAATACTTTCAACAATCCAAAATCAAACGCCCATTGAGCTTAAAACTCATTCTATTTATAGAAGAAATTAGGAGTGAGAGGAGAGATAAGGCCATTAAATTCATGTGTAAGAGCCTTAATGAGGGATATCATTAATGAGGCATGGTGAGGGTATAAGCATTAATGATGCATTTATGAGAGCATTTAATAAGGCATGGTGGGGGTGTAAGTCCAAGCTTGAGAAAGTGGACTTTGGGGAAGGGGAGCTTGAGAATTTTGACTTTGAGAAATGAGTTGAATTTCTAATCAAAATATTTAGGAATGTGACATCATTAAGGAGTGGGTTAAGATGGGATTAATATTTAGAATTAGGCTTAGCATGGGTGAAGAGGTTGGGATTAGTTCGAACCCAGGGTTAAGGTGGTTGAGATAGGTTAGGTTAGGGGTTAAAGAGAATATTAATGAAATGAATTATATAAATAATATATTCATTCAATAATAGGGTAAATTAATTATTTAAGCTTTTGGTTGCTTTTGATAATTAATCAGGACTATAGCCAATTAATTAAATTAATTATGCTAGGGGGTAGACTTTCCTTTTTGCAAGTGATGAGGTGTAATTAGGATTTTATTTAATTCCTTATAATTAATTACCTTATCCATGTTTTTAATTTGTTTTGATAGAATTGAATTGATTTGATTTGATTGGCTAAGGCAATTAATGTAATTTAGTGATTAAATCACTTAGGAGATTAAATTTGATTTAAATGAATTATGCCAGTAAATTGAAGAATTGTCTTGACATAATTGGGGGTATGATCACACTTAGGGAAAATAGGGTCTATGGTAAGAGAAAACCAAATTAGGGTGGTTACATTTGCCCCTCTTTGAATAGATGTGCAAGCAACGCATTGATTCAAAGAAATTTTTTAATGTTGACTTTAGAAAGTTTGAGAATTTCACACTTGATCGAATGAAATGTCTGATGAGATCAGTCTCACACTTGATTGAATTGAATTGATAGAATTGAATTTGAACTTGATCGAACAAAGGTCAATAAACAAAGATCTTAAAAATACCAATTCTAAACTTGGTTGTCATCTGAGAATTGATAATACTGATTCCAAACTTGATCAAACAAAAAGTCAGTATGAAGCTTCCAGGAGCTTAATAAAGATCTGAGAATATGTAGACATAAGATATCGAGCTTGTGAGGACCGAAGCTTTTAATCCAATAGTCCCGACTTAGTCAAGGAACTCTCATGCGTTTAATTTTTTGATGATGAAGTCACTTTAATGTTGTTTCAAGCAAGAATTTGATTGATTTAAGTGTGATCATGCCCCCTTGGGAATGAAATCGAAGGAAAAATAATAAAATCCCTCTGTTAAAATGACGTATCACTTGCATGGATCAGTTAGATTAAGGAAGAATCAATTAGAAGAATTGAAGAAACGGAGGTGTGTTAAGAGAAAACACACTTTTACCAAGTTAATCACATTAAAAAATGAGGTTTGAGTCTGATAAAATGATGTTTGACCAAGATTTTTGATGAATAATGTACAATTTGATGATATAGAATATGGAAAACTGATTGTGTAAAGCTGGCAAATTATTGTCGGAACATATGGAGCAAGTCTGCATTCTTAGTAACTGTCGTAAAAAATTTACTGCACTCTATAGAACAATGTTGGTGTGTTCAATTTCATTCTCAATTGATCAGAAAGAGAACAAGATGAGTTTCAGTTTTCTGGGAGGAGTTCTGGAACTCCTAAATAGATCAAAAAGTCAAATATATAGGCCCAAATTCACTTTTTTACTTACTCATTTTCACTTTTCATCTTAGTAATTCAGAGAGCTTTGCAGAGAAGATGGTGGTCCCTATGGAGAAGCATCATTTTGATCTTGGCCATCGACATCAATGTTCAGCTGACTACCCACCTCTGGTAAATACTGAAAAACCTACCTTGTGAAATTTTTGTTTTCATTTTTATGCATTTTAGCTCAAGTTATAGCCATTTGAATTTTGGGTCATTTCTGGTATTTAGTGTCGCATCCAGTAAATCCTGCGTCACTTCCAATTTTTCCCTGGATTCTCGCGTCACATCCTGTAAATTCAGGATCGCACCCTATTTTCCATTTTAGGTCACATGTTGTAAGTGTTTTCATGTTTTTCAAGATTTCACACCCTGTTAGAACTGGGTCGTACGCGACATCTCATGTCAATTCCTGTGAAAATAGGGTCGCATCCTAGAAATCAGGGATCACATCCTGCAAAGAGGATCGCACACCATAAAATAAGGTTTTTTCAGTTTTTAACTTAGTGAAATGCCCAGTTTGACTGTTTTTCTTCTGCTAACAATGAAAACACTTAGCTGATAGGTTTTCTGCTTTAGCTATTTTAGATAGAACACTGATTTTGAACTTTTCTTGAATTACTATATGTTTGAACAAGTTCCTTTTGAGGTAGTGTCATTTCATGGACCATATCCTAGTCGTGTCCTTGCTTTGTCGACGGCATTGATAGATGATGAGGTAGAGTTAGTTTCCCATGTTGGCCTATTGTCATTGAGGGATTTACCTAATATCAAGGTAAATTGAGGGTTGACTGCTCTAGCTGAGAGGTGGCATTCAGAGCACAACACCTTCCATTTTTCTATGGGTGAGATGACTATCACACCGGAAGATGTGTGGAAGATTTTGAGAGTTCCTGTTATGAGATGAGAGGTGCATTTCAATTCGGCCTCTGCTTCATTGATCGTGACAACACAAAATTTATTTGATGATGATACCATCACTCGCCAGTATCTGACACGAGATTACATGTGTGATTACTATGAGCGCCTTCCTGTATACTTGGTTGGATTGATTGGCGGTGTCCTTATGCCTGATCGAGGACAACATGGATTCATGATCAGTTGGGTCAACATGCTGGAGCAGATGATTGTGTTGAGACACAGATTTGCATGGGGTAGTTGCATCCTTGCACACATGTACAGAGAGTTACATGAGATAGTGTATCACTATTCCTGGAGCATAACAGTTGGTATTTTGGTACTTCAGATCTAGGCCTGGGAGCATATCCTAGTTACATGGCCTATAGTGGACATGAAGCATCTACCAAAGAAGCCATATGTATATATGTACTCAGGATGGATACAACATCCCCATCTGGGAAAGGTGGAGTATTGGCACCATCTACTGGATGACATGACTGTAGTAGTGTGGCATCCTTACCTTGATTGTGAGGAGTGGGGATCATATAGGCATCACATGCCTTATTGTTTTCAGAGAAGGTACTTGATCAGACATACCAGATACATTATTGAGAGATTCTTAGCGACCTGTGTTTTGAGGCAGTACGACCAGTTGCAGGGAAGGTGCTAGGATACAGCTGTATATGCCCTAATTCGAGATGAGACACCATAGTGGGGATGATAGTTGAATTATGAGACTGTGCAGAGAGCTATCCAAGAGATGGTAATAGTGCCTTAGGATTTGTATCCTGATGTAGTAGATGTCGGATGTTCTGATGGTTTACATGTTGAGATGCTTTAGTATCCTTTTCCATGGTTCACAGCACCCGATGAGGCTATTCCCCAGATAGAGGATCCATTAGATTGTGATCTTGTTGACGACCGTCCTATCCAAGGGTGAGAGGGAGCTCAGAGAGATAGAGGATCTATGGAGAGGGATGGAGGCAGGGATGGTGGCAGACATGGGAGAGATGCTAGGTGCCCTCCTCCTGAGAGGGGATAGGGTATGGATGACCAAGATGATGTGGACGATAGGGGTGGAGGTGCGGTGGGTGGTGGAGAGAGCGCTAGTGGTAGTGGGGGTGGCAGACAGACTCATTTTAGATGTATTTCTCCTCAGAGGGATCCAGGTCCTTTGTTGACTAGAGATCAGTAGAGGCAGAGATAACAGAAGAAGGATAGGCCACATGATAGACCTTCAGGGAAGGATATAGGCAAGGGCTCTTCTAGAAAAGATGGTGATGAATTGTCTCAGTGTGAGTGTGAACAAGAGAAGCTCAGAGCATAGATTACTACTTTAGAGTCTCTTCTAGTAGATTGAGATACACAACTTGAGAGGCCCAAGGAAGAGAGAGATACACAGGCTCATACTATGGTACACTAGGGATAGAGAGACACATACTATTATGCTCTATATCATGCTGCAATTCTAGATGGGTAGAGAGCATTGTTCTTTTCATTCTTGGCTCAGTATTCTGAGGGGGCCATGCCACCACCAACTCCATTTGTTCCAACTCCTCCTCCAGTTCAGGGAGAGGGTGGGAGTCAGTCCTGATACTATATTGTACCATATATTTTTGAGATTATTTTGTATATCTGGATCCTTCTGAGATCATTATTTTTGTATGATGACATGTATACATGGATATCTGATTCATATTGATACTCTGATACTCTTTTTGTAGACAGTTTCACAGTTTTGATATGTTCCATATCTGAGATAGTTGTTCTTGATTTTGATATGTTCATGGATTCTCATAATTTGATAAATGTTTTTAGATTGTGATGCACATGTGATTATGTTTATCTTTCTCTCATGGTGAGTTAGATTTAGATATGTGATGACATCATTTATTCTCATTTGATTTATTACTGATATGAATGTATTTCAAATGATACTAAGTGAATATGCAAATAAATGTATGGATGCACTTAGGATGTAAAATGCAATACTTAGATGCTTTGTTTTTATCTTTTGCCTTTCTCATTTATGAATGCAGAATATATGTTATGGATATGCAACAAAATTTATATCAGTAATATTGACGTATGTAAATAACTTGGATTTCAAATGAATCAAGAATTTAGTTTAAGCTCAAGTCCCTTTTATGATGTTCTTTAAAAATGAATCATGCAATCTTTAAATGCATCTACATGAAAACTCCTAGGACTGTCACTGATGTTGTATACATTGTAGCATTTTATCATCATTGGGCGTTTGTTGTAACGGACATCACCGGATGGTAAAACTGTCACTAATACCCACTGGTATCATGAAATTATGAATACTATGTGTATTGGATACAATGTAAGAAATAAACGTAGGCATCAAGGCATAGAAGCTAAGACGACATGTTAGTTATCTCCTTTTAATGTTTAGAATCAGTTTATGTTCAAGTGTAATGTAAGATATGTGACCCATAATGACCTTAACAATTCATATCCTTGGGTACATCATGTAGCGTACACCTTAGTGGGAATCTGATTTAGAAAATAGACAAGGAAATTGTTTCAACCTCACCGTATTTTATACATAACAAGGATTGAGATATATGTGGCTATCCACTCATGTTGATATCTCTTACCATAAACATCCAAGGTAGGTGAAATTTATAGGGTCATTGGGAACAATCACCATATGCAGAAAACCAAGAAAATGTTATGCCCTTGTCCTTGCAACTCTTTGTCTTTGAATAGATGTCATGGAGTGACTTGGAAGACATAATAGTGATCAATTGAGAATCAATCAAAGAAAATTTATAATCACTTAGATGCCCCTAGTATGAAATATCATGGGAACATAAAAAAATCATAACCAAACCAAGATCAAACTATGTGTTTAAGT
Organism: Thuja plicata; assembly: GCA_018584345.1. Taxonomy (NCBI): domain Eukaryota; kingdom Viridiplantae; phylum Streptophyta; class Pinopsida; order Cupressales; family Cupressaceae; genus Thuja; species Thuja plicata. The sequence continues at coordinate 1,019,268 of MU226021.1, forward strand.
AGTATTGAGAAATACTGTTTGATTCTTTTGTCAAGCACAGTAGAGATTCATCAATAAGAATTTGGAACTTTAAGAAATATGATTTCATGTCTGAGTGTATGTGAGATTAATTGTGTCAGAAATTGCAATCCAATGTAGTGCATAGAAACACTGGTTTATTAAAGTGTTGAGAAATACTAATTCATTTGAGTTCCTAGATTAAAATGTTGAGAAACACTAGGTTGATGATCTATTATAGGTAGGTGAGTTTGAAGAAACACCTTTATTTATGATAGGGACATTTAAGTTCAAGTATTGAGAAATAATGTTTGAGAGGCAAACCATCCTAGAAAAGACACTTAAGACAACCTAGCAGACACAAACTGACCATGCTAGCAGAGATGCCCCCAGTGCAGAATGACTATGCATAAGATGCAAATGGAGACAAATCCCAAGCAAGGATAGGACATTTGTAAGGAATCAAAGTCATCAAATAGCGCAGGTGCATGTATGAAGGTTTAGTGTTTTCAGTGCCTTGATAGATAGAGCACAGGGTCCAAGTGACGCCTGTTTGCCAGGTTTTCACCACTCGGCAAAGCTTTTTCAATTTTTTCTACCAAGATGCCTATTTGCTAGGTTTTCATCAAGGCACTTTTCTCTTTTTCAATTTTTTATTTTTTTATAAATTTTTTTTGTAGTATTAAGGCGCCTATTTGTCAGGTTTTCACCAAAGATACCTTTTTTCAGGACTTTTCCACTGTTTTTGGATTTTTTCAAGATCAATTTTTAGATTTGTTTTGGTATTTTTTTATATTTTCATTGCATAGGCTCTGCTAGCCAGGCATCAAGTGTAGAAATGCTTCAAATGTAGAGTATTAATGGGATCAAGAAGAACATCTCCCTCAGGGGTAGCTAGCTAATAAGCTCCAGTCCCAAAAGAAGCAGTAATGACATAAGGTCCCAGCTAGTTTGGTTCAAACTTTCCTTTTTGTTCTTTGTTAGGCTAGTTCTTAGGATTCTCTTTCAGAATGAGATCCTCTACTTGAAAGTGTCATGGTTTGACCATTTTATTGTACCCTTTTGACATGCATTTTTGGTACACTTTCAAATGATCGAATGCTTGTTGCCTACGCTCATCAAGTAAGTCTAAAGAATTTACCCGATCAATGTGGTATTGTTCGTTAGTAACAAGACCTTTTAAAGATACCCACAAAGATGGAACTTCAACCTCAATAGGTAATACTACCTCAGCACCATAGAATAGGGAAAATGGTGTAGCTCTGGTTGGTGTTCTGATGCTTGTTCTGTAGGCCCAAAGTGTCATTTAATTGTAAATGCCAGTCTCTTCCAGACTTACTCATAGTTCTGTGTAGGATTTTGAGAATGTTTTTGTTAGATGCCTCAGCCTATCCATTACCTTGAGGATAATAAATTGATGAACAATGTTGAGTAATGTGAAACTATGTGCGAAGGTCTTCGATGTATTGGTTTTTAAATTGTCCCCCATTGTCTATTACAATTGAAGAGGGTATCCCATATCTACAAATAATGTACTTCAAGATAAACATGGCCACTTGTTTTCCAGTGTCTTTGATTAGCGGCACGACTTCGACCCACTTAGTGAAATACTCAGTGGCCATAATGATGTATTTATGTCCACTTGAAGAATTAGGATACATTTTTCCAACCAAATCAAAGGCCCATTTCTGAAATGGCCAATGCGTTATGAATGGTATGAGTTCTCTAGCAGGAGCATGGATGAGATTTCCATGTGTTTGACATTTATGACATGTCTTTGAAAATTGAACATCTTTTTCCATCATGGGCCCATAATAGCCTACTCTTAACAGTTTCTTACCTAGTGAAAAGCCATTTGAGTGTGATCCACATACACCTTCATGGACTTCTTTCAATGTGCGATCTGAGTCTTCGTGTTCTAAACACCTACGAAGTGTACTAGCAAGACCTCATCTATATAAGTTATTAGTAATGAGGACATAACGTGATGATGTCCTAATTAGGGCTCTTTTTCATTTCTGGATAGGTCATTGGGTATAGTTTGGTCAGTTAGATAGGAAATGAGCTTGGTGTACTGGGATTGGTCTTGGGCATTCAAAGCATAAATGATTTGGTACTCAGGGGTATCAAAAGTTGGGTAGGATAGCTCTTCCACCAATAATTCATAGAAGAACTAGTGTTCTTCTAATTGTAACATGGATGCTAGTGTAGCCATAGCATCTGCAACTTTATTCTCTGTTTTGGGTATTTTCTGGAACGTGATGAAGACAAAGTACTTCTTTAGGTCATCAAACAGTTGTTTATAAGGCATCAAATTTTCATCCTTAGTCTGATAGTCTCTATTTACTTGATTAAGAATGAGCTGGGAGTCACCATACACATGTAACTCTATGATCTTCCATTCCATAGCCAGTTTAAGATCATTTACTAATGCTTCATATTCAGAAATGTGATTTGTGCATGGAAACATCAAATTGTAGGACTTGGGTATTTTGTATCCTTGAGGAGTTATGAATAGAACTCCCACTCCAGAGCCTTGTTGCGTGAAAGAACCATCAAAGTACATCTTCCATGGATACTTAATTAGATTCATAATGGTTTCATCAGGGAACTCAATTCTCAAAGGTTCATCATCTTGGAGTGGTGAATCAGCTAATTGTTCTGCTAGGACTTGTCCTTTGATAGCCCTTTTGTCCACATATTCAATATCAAATTCGCTTAGAATCAGGACCCAGTTTTCTAACCTTACTGTTAATGTTGTCTTGCTTAAGAAATATTTCAAAGGATCTATCTTTGCAATGAGCTTTACTGTATGTGATAGCATATAATGTCTCAATTTTTGTGATGCAAAGACAACTGCTAAGCAAGATTTTTCAATTATGTTGTAATTGAGTTCATAGGACACTAGTGTTCTGTTGATATAGTAGATTGCTCTTTCCTTTTTAGTTTCATCTTGTTGTGCCAGAAATACTCCCAGTGATGTGGTTGTAGCTGAGATATATAGGAGTAATGGTTTTCCATGAATGGGTGCCATGAGAATAGGAGGAGTAGCCAAGTACTCTTTTAGTTCTTTGAAGTTGTTTTCACAATGTTTGTCCCATTTGAAAGTGACACCTTTATGTAGAAATGTAGTAAAGGATTGTTCTCTATCTACAAGTTGTGACATAAACCTCCTGATTGACTAGAGTCTGCCTTGCAATGTCCTCATTTGACTAATGTTGCATGGAGGATTGATTTCTAGTATAGCCTTAAATTTTTCAGGGTCCACCTCAATTTCTTTTGCTGATACTATAAACCCTAACAATTTTCCTGATTGAACCCCAAAGGCTCATTTCTTTGGATTTAGTCTGAGTTGAAATTGTTCCATGTGATCCAATATCTTTTGAAAGTATTCAATATGAGTAGTTATTTCTTTTGATTTAGCTAAGGTATCTTCCACGTAATCCTCCATGTTTTTATGCATCATATCATGGAATATAGTAGTCATAGCTCTTTGGTATGTAGCACATGCATTCTTTAATCCAAACGACATAATATTCTAGCAAAAAGCTCCCCATGTGCATGTAAATGTGGTCTTCTCTTGATCTTCAGGAGCAATTTTAATCTGGTTATAACTTGAGAAACCATCCATTAATGAGTGCATTTGATAGCATGTTGTTAGATCTATGATCATATCAATGTTTAGTAGTGGAAAATCATCTTTAGGACATGCTTTTTTTAAGTCTCTAAAGTCTGTATAGTTCCTGATAGATTTATCTATTTTAGATACTAGTACCACATTAGAAATCCATCCTGTGTAAGTGATGACTCTTATGAATCTAGCTTTCAGTAATTTTTCTAGCTTGACTTTTACCAGTAATGCAACATGAGGATGCATCTTTCTTAGTTTTTGTTTCATGGGTTTGAACCTAGGAGCTATAGATAAATGGTGCATTATTAATTTAGGATCTAGTCCAATCATATATGTGTAAGACCATGCAAAGTTGATATTTTTCTCTTTCAGGAACTTGGTGAATTGCATTTTCTCCATGTCTGAAAAATATTGTGCTAGGTGAATAATTTGAGGAACTTCAGTGGTGCCCAAGTTAACTGACTATGTTGGTTCTATCAAAACTGAAGATCTTTCTTGAAAGTGCTCAGGGAGGATATCAAGAATTTCATCTTTTGGCGCCTCTAGGAGGTTTTCACCATTAGATACATCTTTTATTTTTACTATTTTAGAATCTGACACTTCCATAATGTGATTTTCATCATTAGCTCTTTTCTTCTTTTTATTTCTCAATTTGTGACTAAGAAACTTGATATCCTCCTCCGACATGTTCACACTCCTTGCATTGGTGGAAGAAGAACAAGGCTCACAAGAATTTCAGTAGCAAGCCAAAGTGTAGTCATTAGGAAATTTCATGATAGGATTAGGATTTGAATTCATCCAATCAATTAGGTCTGGGTATATCAAGGATAATGAATAGGAGTTTGGTAAGGATAGCATCGCGTCAGCGTCAAAACTATTAACTGACAAGACATGTTTTGTTAGGTCAATTTCTATAGTGTTTAGATCATTAAGAGTTAAACCATCATTAATAGGGTCATTATTAGTAATATGTGGATCTAACTCTAGAAACTCATTAGTTGAGTATTCTTCTTCTTCTCTTACCAAAATAGAACTCATTTCCTTTATTCTCATAATATCCTCTAGACCTAGTAAAAGACCAGTTTCACCATCAATAATTCTAGGCAATGGTATCTCATCTAACTTTGGAACAACAACAGTATTAGGGGAAGTGTTAGAAATTTCTCCTCTTTGAAATATCGGTGCCAAATTATGAATCACATCTACTTCAATATCCATGGTAGCATTAGATAGAACATCCCATTCATAATTATTTGAGTCTGTTATTTCATCATCTGATTTGTTTAGAAACTCAGCAATAGTTACCTGACGTACTATATTAGCCACTTGTAGGTCAAAGTGTGGTAGACCTAGGACGTGTGAAATTATGACCAACTGACCCCAGTTAGGATGTAAATCTTTTTGTTGGGGTGTGTCTTCAGTAGTTGTTTCTATCAATGGCACTTATGGAGTATCTTCTGTTGTTTCTTCTACCTCTTGAATAGTAGCTTGTGTTAATAAAGGAACATGGGTGTCTTGTGGTGTCTCAAAGCTGGGTACATATCTTTCTCCTTGATATTTAGGATAATCTATACCAATATGTAATAATCTCTCATAGGTCCATTGTTCTAGTTCTTTTTCTTCTTCTTCATCACTTCATCAAAGATCGGACTATCTCTTGAAGTAGGGTTTTGAGATTTATTATTGAAACCTAGTCCTATTTTATCTTTGGTATTTCTAAATTCCATGTGTATAGGTTCAATAAGTCCCTTTCCTTTGTCTCCTAAAGGTCATGTTCCCGTATATCTCATTTTTTTGAGAAGATCATATCCTTTACCATACTTTCTAGGGATATTTCTAAATGTTTTACCTCATTTTATTTTGGTTCTCCCTTGTAAAGTCAAGCCAAGGTTGCTTTTTCTTCTTTTTCATCCTCTTGGGAGGTAGATGCTTTAACCATAATAGTTTCTTTGTGGATTTCTATTTCTTTAGATGTATTAGGTGTGAAAGATGAGGAAGGTTTTCCATAAGATCTGGGAGACACTGGAAGTTCTGTCAATGATGGAGTCATGTCTAGCTTGTATTCTCCCACATTAGTTTCTTCAATTTTTAAGGTATTTCCAAAGCTTTTCATAACCATGTCTTTACTAGTTTGAGGTACAGTCTCTTTTGGGACTTCCTTGTTATGAGGGACCATACTACCTGTTGACGAGATTTTGCTGATCAGGTCCGCCAACAGTCATAAGTTGTCACCGGGTACCAGGGGTACTGGCCAACTCCGCCTGCAAAGGCTCTCCAGGGAAGTTAGATTCCCCGGGCCCCCAAGCACATGGGTGTCGGGTCATGATGGTGCGGGGCTCAGTTGGGAGAAGTGACTATTTTCAAGGGGGATAGCTAGTTTCTTCAACTCATTCTCTCCGGAGATTTAGTAAGGTGAGGTTCCTCCAAGCATTCTACACTTAGAAAATAAAATGAAAAAGATCCTGCAGGGTTAGAAGTACTTCGTCTATCTATAGTTATGTTTAAACATTCACAACATCGATAATGCTCTGATATACTACACTAAATACCGAAGAAATACACAACCATCAGTTAGTATTTTATCAATAGCGAGAGAAAAGAGGTCGTTAATCTACTTGACATATCAGAGCAAGAGACATAATGGACATGAAACATAAAATACCATTAACTCAAAAGTTTGAATGCCAACAACATCATTGCAAAGAATTCTCCCTTCTTCATTAATACTTCTTCCAGCAAGCACTGGTGCGTGATACAATGGTGGCTCCAGGGGAGCATCTAATTATTGGAAACATGGAACAATGGAGCATTGAGCTCTGCAACTGAAATGAAAATCACTTTTCTATTACTGTAGACAGAAAAATCATCAATTTTTCCGACCCTTGGAAATGGGCCAGTCTTACTACTTATACACATCTTCATCTAACCCTAACCCTAACCCTATTTTACATCATGTTTCAATAAAATACAATATTCGGGGGCCAGTACTACCTGTGCTACCCTACAAAAGACCTTGAGATGGAATAGGCCTGACATGTAAGAAGAATAAGAAAAGAAGGTGGAGTGGAAGAATTAGCCTCGAGAAGAGAGCCACAAAAGAGAAGGAAGGAATCAGATCCCTGGGGATCGAGGCTACATGCCTCATAAATGGGAAATGCAGAACCCTGCCTCCAATGTGCCAGGTGTACCTCTGAAGTGGCACCTCGAGAAGACCATATGTCAGAACCAACTATTGATCCAACATTTCCTGATGTAGCCAACTGCCTTTTGACAACCTTTATTAATCACTTCTAAAAGTGACCGGTCGGCCTCAGGGACCGGGACACAGATCACTTGAAAGAATACAAAATTTGGGATCCGAGACCCCGGGATCCAAGAACTTACGTTCTGAAAGAATAAAGAATACAAAATGTTTGGGTTTTCTCTGGCCTCCAGAGAAACTTTATTGTTGCTTATTGTCATTGAATGTTTGGAGAAGGTGGGAGATCCCATCCTCATCAATTTTTTTAAGGCAGGACCGTCGGTACTTAGCCGCCTCAATTTGTTCTCCAAGCTTCAGAACATTATCTTTGAACTCATCAGCCATTTTTGCCGCATCATGACCACTAAGGATCATGTGAGTTATCCCTATCATCTGGGTCCCATCCAGCCCCTCTGGGGATTGATATTTTGATTCCATTAATTCATCAAATTTTCCCAGGACATATTCCTCTGGAGTGCACGTATCGGTGCTGAATGGGTCAGCCCTAGAGACCTTTGCTATAAATGCCTTGTACATATTTGTAGAATATTGCATTGTGTTGAATTTTTCATGTAGAGCCCCTACCAGTTGCTTGAGTACCTCCAATGTGAGGACAAGTCTGGAGTGTTGGGTCCTCACAAAATCAAATGATTCTTCTCCCAGAATCCCAGATTCAGAGACCATCTCTTCCCCGAGGTTGATGAGCTCTTCTAGCTCTACCTTCCAAGCCTCATAGTTTTCCATGTCACCCTCCCATATGTTAAGAATAGCCTCTACCTGATGTAGAACATGTCGTTCCGTGTATAAATCCAGGAGGATGGACGCTAGGAAATGCCGGGTGTTTCCTTTTTGCAGAGCGACCCACTCATCGATCACTTGGGCCTTCTTCATCATTTCTCACAGGGAGTCAATGTCACTCTATGGTAGTGGCGCATCAGATGTGGAAGCCTTTGAAGAAATGGCACTAATGGGCCAGGCCAGCTCAGTAAGCAATCCCATGAGGTTCATTGTCTTTTCCTTTTCTGCTTTGAGCCTTTGGGCCTCTTTTTCAAATCTGGCCTCCACCGCCCTGGCCGCTTCTTTCAACAGGTTTACTTCACCCTGTTTACCTCTCTTTCCCAGTGATATCTCTGTGATATCATAATCTCTATCCTCTGCCATCGTTGCATCGGTGTCTGGGGGAGGTGTCGCCACAACCGCAATTGTTTCTCCACCCGGCCCAGTTTGAAGAGTATGAACCGTCTGGGCCTTCTTGGCCTTTGGTGGCTCCTGGACCTGGGCCATCATTTCAGCTAAAGAGAGGTGAGCTCTTGGGGTGGACAGAGCCTTTCTCTTCTTTCACTCCACTAACCACTAAGGTGGCAGGGGTGGCTTGTTTGCTAGAGTCTGTTCTTTAGGTTCTTCCTCGGTGCCTTGTTGCTGCTCCTCTTTAGTGGTGTGGGTCTCACCCGCCCCTTTTTCTTTGTCTTGGGGTTCATCAGGAACATTTCCCCTGGCGACGTTTGTCTCTTTTTACTTATCCTCTGCCTCCTTAGCTTTTCCTGGACCTTCATCAACTGTCCCGGGGGTTTCCTCCTCTCGTTGTTCTTGTTCTTTGGCCTCAGTTGCCAGGATTTCTTCCTCTTCTGATACATCCTTTGGAAATAAGGGAGGTACCGGACCAAGATTTAGCGTTTGTGCCACGGTTATTACCTGCCCAAATGTTGCTCTGAGGAGTGGCACTTGGAACATGGTGGTTGAGGTTACGGTTGCTCTCGAAGGTCCTATTCCCTCAATAGATGCCGCTGCTTCATTCTACCTTTTTTGGTCCACCCCCGCATCTTGCATCTCTGGTATTTTGGAGGCGGCCTCTTGCTCTATTTCCTTTTCTTCCTCCATCAGCTCTTCCTATTCCTATGCTATTCTTTGTTCCTCAGCTTCTTCTGTTGGGACTTTTGCCACCTGCTTGATGCCCCCCTATAAGTTACCAAATTCATCGGTTGCAAAAACATCATCAAACTTGTTATGTGGAAAAGGGTTGTCCGAGACATCGGCAGGCTCCGCTTCTTTCTCTGGCTCCGAGGAGTCGGAAGAGATGATTTCAACTTGTGGAGCCTGGGACATCCCTAGCTCTGGCTCTTTCTTAGGCTTAGGGTCAAGCCTCCTTCTCCTCCAGGTAATCAAGGGTGGGCCTGCATCCCTTACTGCTACTTATTCCGCTGGATCCACAACTATTGCCTTAACCATTAAGGCTGCCAGTGAAGGGGAGGATGGAGGATGAACAGGTCTGGCCATGAGCACTGGGGTAGCCAGCCTTGTGATTAGGTTCTCCCTCATTTGCTGGGAGGCAGCTACCAATTGCCTTATTTTTTCTTTAATGGGGACTTCTTACATAGGAGGAGTTGTATCTATCCCTTTTCCTTTGTCCGTTCCCTATGAAGAAGTCCCAGACCCCGGGGTACCTTTTGGTACTGGTTGGGCTGCTCTGCGGACACTCCCATGGCACATCCTCTTAAAGTAAGCATGGCTACACTCAACCACCTCATAGGTGAAGTCCTCAATGGTGGACCCCTCCTGGGCATCCCAGTTTACTAGTGGGAGAGCCAATGTATCGATCTCCTTTGCCTTGTACTGGGGATCAATCGTGGAGCCAGCGTCTGAGAAGTCCTCCAGGAATCTCCGAAGCTTCAATCTTTCCATCATGCCCGCCGTCATCCTGACGTAGTGCTAGCTCCAAACCTCCACATCATCCTGGAAGTCTTCCCAAAAGTCCTCCATGTGGTATTGATGGGGCTTTGAAGCCCGAGGAAGTGTCGTTGCAATCTTGCCGTGCAGATCAAAGTGCTTCCGCGCCAAGTAAAATTCTTCCAAGTTATAGCTTTTTAGCTCATTGTCTGCTTCTTTGGCGGTGGCTAGGCTGCATGAATAGTTCCCACAAGTGATTGGGAATGGGATATTGGTCACCTTCTTTAGGGAAAAGAAGGCATGCAACTCCATTATTTGCCTGCAAAATTCCAACAGGACTATCTTGTCCTCGCAGTGCTTGGGTAACAAGTAGGGTTTCCCAAAGAAGCCGGTCACCCTTATATATATATCTTGCTGGTATTGAATATAGTAATGTCTGTAACTCTAGACCAAATTCATTGCCTTCATGTTCAGGTGGTATCCTGCATCCCAGGTGGGTGTGAGCAGGTGATAGTAAACGAACGCATCGTTTACTCTGTAGAAACTGGGGAAACTGGCCTCCCATTGAATCTATGGGAAGTAATCCCATGGAGCCTTTTGATCTGAGCCAAGCCCGAGTACGCCATTTGTGAGTAGCCCATGGGCATGGGGCCTCTACTATGCTAGGGCACAGAAAACATAAGAAGTCATGTAAAATTTCGTCTTCTTGGCCAGTTGGAGGAACTGGGAGTCGACATGATTAGAAATTATACCTGCCCAGTCAAAAAATTCTCTGGTTGTACTTATGCTGAGCAAGAAGTAGTACATCCACCTAGAGAATTCTTGGGCATGCTATTTCCTAAAGACCTGAAATAGTGCTATTATCCCCATTTGGATGCTCTCTTTGAACTCGGACCTGGGGATCTCTAGCTTCATTCTTTTGGGGTCCCTCTTCGGGAATTTGAGCCAATTGTTGTTCATATAGATGCGGGCCACCTCCTCTAATTACTTGAATTGGGCCAAGGCATCAGACCAGGTGACCATGGTCGGCTTGGAAAATTGTGGGATTCCCAAGCCCCTCTAGAAGGTATCAGGGTCAAGAGACAGTAGAGGAGTGGGGTACCCTATTGGCTCCGGCGGTGTGAGCATGACAGCCCGAACAGATGGGTTGTAAAGAGCCGAGAGCGTGAGGATAAGCTTTGGTGACTACATTGAGCATGGGAAGCAAGCTACCTTTAGGATCCCAGAGTTCCCAATTTTGATGGCCAAAGGATCTCTGGCCTATCATTGAATATAGATAACTTTGACCAAGGCCTGCATTTCTGGCCATGTTTCGACACTAGTGTCGGTGAAAAGCTGCACCTTACACTAAATGTTTGAGCCTGCGATGAATCTGTCTTTAACGTATTTTAGGCTCAAAGGCATCTTTTCCAGAGCCTTCTCCATTTTGGATTTTACTGACACCCTGGTACTTGCTGTAGATGGAAGTTCCAGACTTCCGGGTGGTGAGGATGCAGATGCTTTAGACATGTTTGACAGTATACTCTGGAAACCTACAAGGAAAAGTGACCATCAGAACACATTAATAAATAAATAATCTAGGGTCTGGAGATCTTACCACCATGGTGTTCACTTTCCCTGAAAAGTTAGTTTTGTTCAAAAATTCTGAAAAGCACACATACATATTATGAACTTAGGAATTTGATTAACCATCCGGGTCTGGGAATTTTATCAGATTTGGTAAGAAGGACCTGGGATGGATGATGGTAGGAGACCTGAAGCCTAGAGAAGTAACCATTGGTAAAGATGTGCGAAAAGGCAAACCATCAGACCCACGTGGGCACCACGCGGGTGAGTTATAAATAGGAGTTATGGCGATGACGGCTGTAATGCCCCAATTTCTATTGCTAAGAAAACTCACAAATTTCTTTTTTTTTTTTAGAGATTTATATTCTTAGAATCTCATTTATGAACTCATGATGTATAAATACTAATCATGTTAGAGAAGCAAATATAGATTATTTTAGTTTTTTTTTTTTTTTCTAGTAATTACTTGCTGTTATGTTTTTGAGTTCTAGAACATATTCAGCCTTGAAAGGTAGCTGTCAACTAAAATCAGCAACATAGAGATTTAATATATATATTTCTTATTTTATGGATTATTCTTAATATTAACTTAACTCCTTCCTAGCAATGTTGAAAATATATGTTTGGTTCATAAGAAGAAAATAAAACTATCATGTGTGCTCCCCTTTTGAACATAGTTTTAGATTTATGAAACATTTAATTACTTCATATGCACAAAATGAACTTACTGATTTTATTCATTTCTTAAGTATTACATTGAACATGCAGATTTTTTTTTCTGGTTTTTCCCACTAACATTTGTTGATAGATGATAAAATAACTTCTATTTAGTTAGTTTTCTCTTTCATGAGCATAAGAGATTCCCTTCTCTTTCTTTTTTACAAATGTAAACTAAACTTGGACAACCTGATTTACATAAGCTTGAAGCTAGAATTCAGATTTATAAATAATTCATTTACAGAAGAATAGGCATTTACAATGCTAGAAATTCTTTTCATATTTTCACAAGGACATGTAACAACCACATATTTCTTTTATAAATGCAGAAATTTTACATACAATGAAAGATTCATACTATTCTTATCAAGAAATACTTTGAAATGCACCTAATGCTGGTATCTTCATACAAGAGGATCAAGTCAACCTTTATTTTACAACTTTGATTTCTTTTTCAATTTCAAACAACAACTTCATCTTTTCCTACTCAAGCATAACCTGCAAAAGGAAGTTTTGTAGCATGGCCATGGGAAGCTCACCTCCCAGCCTAGGCCTTTACAAGGCCACCCCCGAGCTA
>MU226021.1:1033080-1080788 GCA_018584345.1 Thuja plicata
TGGCCATTATTCCTGCACACTCAATTTAAACATCAGTAACCTCAAGAAGTATAAACATCGAAATTCAAGATGCAGAATCAACATTAGCATTAAATTATCTATCACATGAGGTACATTCTTTTAGTCTTAATAACCCTTCATCATAATTTTAATCATCATTTTCTTCATTACTTTCAAAAGAATAAATGTAAATTGAATAAGGGGAACATAATCTCATTAACTCAAATGTTACACTAATCATTCCAAATCTATCTAGATCATGATGTAGTTTTTAACCAATTTAAATAAACATTAATTTTGTCAATTTGAAATCATTTATCAAGTAACCAATCATCAAGCAATTCTCATAATAATGTCATGAAGATTCATCAATATACTTCATCCCCTAACCTTTAACCTTCACAAAACTTCACATCGCAATAATAATTCAAATTGTGGTTAATCATTTCCTAAACAACTCATATCAGCATATATTTATATTCGAATTGTGACAACTTAATATTCAGCTAAATCAATCATCAAAATGTCAGTCCTAATGTATCACAGGGTTAACATTATGAGGATAGATAGCATTATAAAATGTAATGTATTCGTATCTACTGTAATTGAACCTTGTCATGAGGGTAAAAATATTCTTAATTAATCATAACTTAAGACAATTACTATGTCTATCATAAAGAAAATGGGAAGGCTGTGATGGGTCTAGGGTGAGGCCTCACAACGGCGGAGCCAACTGTCCAAATGCATGAAAAGTGAAGGCCACTTGGATAGATTTAAATGTGCACGCATGGGACATAAATGAGGGATAGGTTGGTTTTATAGAGGAGAGAGAAAATTGCCTGTTTGAAACCGGCCAAGAACCGAGTTTTAAACAGGTAGTATTCTGCTCAGAACGAGCTTACGGGCAAAAAAATAGCGACATGGGCAACTCGGTGAGCTTCCTAAGCTACCTGGAAGGATATATAGAAGATATACATCAGGGCCAAGGGATATATAGATGGAGAACAAAGGGATATACAACAAATACACACTAAATTTACATATATACACCATATTTACACATATATACAACGCAGAACAAACATCTATGGGAAACCAAGCAAAGCACAAAATATATACATCCTTTTTACACTATTTATAGACTAACTACACCTGCATAGAAGGAAAACAACCCTCTAGCAGAGCCAGCCCACCAACGAGTGGCAAAACCAGAAAGACACGAAAGACAAACAAAACAAAAAGAGGCAAAGACAACAAAAACAGAAAGAAAGCAACACCAGATAGAAGGAAAACCAAAGGGAAAAGAGGCACCAAACTGAGAATGCAGAAAGGAGAGGGAAAAAAATCCTCCGCAAAAGCTCTGCAATAGCTACAACCTTCAAATGGTCACAATTAGCCACCACAAACCACTCGCACTCGCTCAAAAATGTTGGAAATATTTAGCACTGGATTAACGTTAATTTTCTGGAAATTGCTCTGATTGCTTGAGTGTTTAAATCACGATAAATTTGAAAATGATAGGTAACCTCTATTTATACCCGCAGTAAAAAGCAAGCCACCTTTCCATCCACAAACTCCGGACAGACAGACCTCCAGACTCTGGGCCCAGGGATTCCTTGCAACGATATCACGTTAAGGAAAGAGAACATTGCGACGAAGAATCCCGGAGTCTGAAATCTGGCTCCTGACAAAGGATGAAAAACTTTGGGACTGGGGTTCTAGAGACACAATAAACCAACAAAACAAAGCACAACCGCAGGGAAGAAAACTCCAGAAAAAGAAAACAAAAAGAAGACAGAAAGAAGACAAGGTAGGAACAAAAAGCAAAAAACAAAAAAAAGGGGGACCCAACATTTTGCACACAAAATGTAGGGACGGGGATGCAGGGCATAACAAATGGTGACTATCTAAGAAAAATTCCTTAGCACATTTGAGAACTATAGAATCTCTGGTTAGAAAAACTAGAACAAGTCACCACTCGAAGTATCTTATAGGCAAATAGAAACATACCTGAGAAAATCTGGCCACACGGGATCCATTCCATAGTCTTTTCATCAGCGGTGGAGTGTGTGCTTTTGAAGGAAATCAAGCCGATGACCTCTGGGAGGAGTAGAGAAGAGGGACTAATTACATTGAACCATAGTCATCAGATTTGTCCATTTCTTCCAAAGACCGGAGCGTCGTCCCGCTTCCCTTTTCTTGTTATTTTGTACATATCTAGGTGGGAGGGTAGTACTTCTTTCACCATTAAGCTTAAGCTTAGCTAATTTCAATGGAAGTAATCCTTTCACCCTTCCACCCATTTCATATGTTAAGTAGGGGATGAAACTCCAAACCTGGAAAGAATTTGTTAAAATTTCAAACTTGGGTCAACTAACCAATACAACCGATCTAGCCTCTGTGTCCGATTACTTGTTCCTTATATTTTTTTGTTTCACTGATTTCCAGACCTCCGGAGATAAACCCAATGGAGATTGCTCAGAATGTACCACCAAACCTGTAAAATAGCTTCAGAGACTGGACCGATTCCACTTATGCTAAAGATAGATTCTTAAGTTCACCATGCTACAAACATTGTACCGGAGACCAGGGTTTATGCGAAGCATTCCAATCCTTACAAGAGAGAGAAAAACACTGGGACCCAAAAAGAAAACCAGAAATGAAAACAAAAACCACCAAAAGAGGACTGCCCTGGAGGGTAGCCAACAAGACTACTTACAAGACATGGTACCTCCCAACAAGGTACCAGAAGAGAAATATTTACAAGCAGAGGGCTTTACATAAAATATAACTTTGGACAAACTTACCCTACTCAAAGTAGTGTTTGAGAAACTGTCCATTGACGGGAAATGGGACAGGTTCCCCGGTCATGGTGCTAAGGTGGTAAGTATTTGCCCCATAGATTTCTGAGATTAAATATGGTCCGAGCCAGAGCCGTTGGAACTTGGTGTGCTTTCCTTTCTTTTCCCGGGCCTTGTCCCACAATAGGACCAAGTCCAAAATCTAAAAATCCTTGTATTAGGCTCTACAGTCAAACCATCATTTTACCATTGCTTGATGATGCGCAAAATTTTCAAGGGCTGTGTCTTGCTGTTCTTCCATTCACACCAGATTTAGGAGCTGAACCTCCATAATGTTGTCCTGATTGCTAAATTCTTGCATAAACTGCAAAACTAGGATCTGTAAGTTTATTGGGAACATAGGGTTCTGGCCATAAACCAGATGGAATGGGGATGTTCCTAGGGTGGCCTTGATTCGAATGCGATCTTCCTAGAGGGCAAATTTCAACTTTTGATGCCAATCCTGGGGATTCTATTCTAGCAGGTGTTTGATCACTTCAAGTAGATTTTTATTCATAGATTCAGCAACCCCGTTCCCCTGGGGGTAATAGTTGCTAGAAAAATTTAGAGTGATATTTCTATTGTAGGTCCACTTGAGTAATTGCACCGAAGAAAATGCTAGACCATTGTCACATACCAAAGCAAAGGGCATTCCAAACCTTGTGACGATGTTCTCTTCTAGGAACTTGATAACTACGTCCGCTATGCTATTCTTGCAGGGTATAGCCTCGGACCACCGAGTGCAGTAATCACTAGCAGTAAGAATGTATCGATGATTGGTAGATGAGTTGGGTTTGATTTCCCTGATGAAGTCAAATGCCCATTGGGCAAAGGGCCTAGCCTCAAAGACTGGTTGCAAAGGCATAGCCGGGTTACGCTCACGATGCGCCGTAGTTTGGCAAGTGTGGCATTTTCTAACATGAGTGTAAACATCTTTAAATATACAGGGCCAATAGTATCCAGCCCTAAGGATTTGATGGGCAGTGGTATCGAATGAGCCATGCTTGGTTCCAAAATTCCCATGGAATTTGTCAATCATCTTCACAGCTTGGTCTCTGTCGATGCATCAGAGGTACACTCCCTCATAGTTCCTACGGTAAAGCGCAGAGTTTTTGATCATGAAGTGGGCACTTTTCATTTGCAAGGCACGACATTTATTGGGAGGTAATCCCTCCAGGCATTTGTTGTTTAGTAGTAAATATACCAGATCAGTATACTACGGGTCTTGAGTGATGGACTCTACTGTGTAAGTTTGACATTCTATGTGGGGAGTCTCTTCTGCCATCGCTCGACTCAGTCCCTGGCCCTAGACTATCTTCATGGGATACATTTCTAAGTCATATTCCTGGAGGATGGCCATCCATTTCCCCTATCTTTTGTCCAACTCACTCTGCATTAGCAGAGACTTCACGGCCTGGTCCGGGATGATAGCACGCACCTTGCTTCGGAGAATGTAATGCTAGAATTTCTTCATGGTGCGAACGAGAGAAAAGGCCTACTTTTCTAGTGATGAATACCAGACTTTGACATTCTTGAAGGGGGAGCTCATGAAAGCTATTGGTTGCTCTTCCCCTTTGACCTTTTGAGTCAACATTTCCGTGGCAGAATGTGGTGAAGCAAAGGAGTAAATGTAAAATAGGAGGAAGTAGTCCGAACTAGCCAAGACCAGTGCTTCCGTTATTGTCTACTTGATCTGGGCGAACGCCCACTTTGCTTCAAGGCTCCACTCAATCTTGGTATCTTTTTTCATCATTTCATTGAGTGGTTTGACTATTTTGGTGAATCCGGTGATGAACCGCCAAATGAAGTTGATCTTTCTGAAGAAGGATCGCATCTCTTTCTTGCTGTCGGGCATTTGTAAGTTTAGCAATGCTTCCACTCTCTCAGGGTCAATGGATATGCCCTTCTCAGAGATGATATGCCCAAGCAACTTCCCTTTGGTGACCCCTAATAAGAACTTCTTGGGGTTTAGGGATATTCCATACTGGTGACATCTCTCGTAGATCTGAGCGAGATGGGCGGAATGGTCACGCCTGTCCTGGGAAAAGATAGTCAAATCATCCATGTAGATGATTATGCACTGATTCACAAAGCCCTCAAATGCGATGTCCATGGCCTTTTGAAATGTGGCCCCTATGTTAATCAAGTCAAAGGGCATTCTCCTATACGCAAACATTCCCCACTTGGTGGTAAACGCTATTTTCTCTCTATCTTCATACTTAACCATGACCTGGTTATACCCAGAGTACCCATCCAAGAATGACATCATCTGGGATCCATTGACTATATGTAACACCTCATCCAGTGAAGGGAGAGGGTGATTATCTTTTTTGGAGGCCTTATTCAAGTTTCAAAAATGCACGCAAAGGCAAATTTCACCACTCTTCTTCCTCATAGGGACCAAATTGGCAACCCATGTAGTGTGCCAGATTGGAAAGATTATCCGGGCTTACAACAATTTTTCTACCTCTTGACGAATTAGAGGCTCGATCAGTGGGTTGACCGGTCGTTGCTTCTGTCGAAAAGGCTTATCATCAGGTTTTAGGGGAATAGTATGAGTCATAATAGATGTGTCATATGTTTTCAAATCCTCATATCCCCACACAATTACATCTATGTATTCTCAAAGAACTGCGAGAATCTTCTCCTTCTCCTCAGGGGAGCAGGAGGTCCCAATGTGGATCACCTTTTCTTCACTGGGCTGGCCGATGTTTACCCTTTCAAACTTTCCTCCCTCAAAGAAAGATGACATCTTTTCCTAGGCCCGAGGGTCCGAGTCAAAGATTTTTTCAAGTGCAACCATCCCCTTCGGGATGGTATTAGTGGGTAGGTCCATGATCCCATCATCTTCATCACCCTGCCCAGTATCGTCATGGTCTTGTTCCTCCACTATCTGGTCTTCAAAGACACCAACATTCGCCATGAAGGCTAGGATATGTTGATCATCCTCAAAAACCTGAAAGTGGGTGACATTATCTAGAATAGTTGGGGTGGGGACCATCTCAACTAAAAATCTCTGGAGTCGCGATCCATCCACTGGCTCAAGTGTGCTAGCAGAAACGACAAGGGCATCTATGACATAGTTCCATCGCCGAGGAATGAGGTCAATGCCAAAGGCATCAAAATCTTCAATAAGGCTCCAAGCTTGATTGCGGTAAGCGACCAGTCTCTTGTCATGGCATGTATATTGACTCTGGACCTATTTGACAACCAACTCTGAATCACCCAGAGCCTGGAGGTGGGTGACACCTTTCCTTAATGCAAATAAGAGTCCAAGGACCAAAGCTTCGCACTCTCTAACATTGTTTGTGTAGTTGAACTGCAGTCTTTAGGATGCGAGGAAGGATTTCCCTTGCGGGTTGATTAATTCTACCCCGGCCCCATAGCCTTGTTTAGATCGGGACCCATCGAACTTGAGGGTCCACAAATCGCTATTCATAGTCTGGGGCTGGGGAGCGAGAGTGGCCTTTGGATTGCTTTTGGGAGACTTGGGAGGAGCTTCCTCCTAAACTATTGGTGTGTAGGTAGGGTTTACCTCTGGAGGAGTTTGGATTTGGGATTCCCAGGGAGATGGCACCAAAGGAGTGCATCCTATAGGAACACTGGGCTCTGGGGAATCAGCTATACGTTCTCTATTCTGGAAGGTGTCAATATGCTAGGTAGTGACCAAAAGGCAGGGCCCACACTCAAGTTTTGAATGTTTCTGATAGTGTACTCGACACCAAGTGCTAGATAGGAGTGTGGTGGGGGTCGCCATGGCACCTTGAGAGTCAACCTCAACTCTCAGCTTTTCTTCTAGGTCCTGGGTTCTCTGCAGCACTATGGGATCTTCCCCGAGAGTGAAATCAAATGTTAAGATTTCAAAGGGTCGGTACACCCCAGGGGAAGTCTCAGAGAAGAAGACCTCACTGACCTTCCTGACCTTGGTAAGGGCCTGTTTCATCTGGGGTTCACTTTCAACTCAGATCTTGTTTGATTCTCCTTCCCAGGGGAGCCATAAGTGGGAGAAGTCGGTCAAAAAGTATCCGTTCAAGGACTTAGACAAATTCTGACTTAGTAACATCCCATAAGTCTCTGGGATGTCCACCACCTGGATGTCGATTATGCCGGCTATCCTGGGGTCCTGGATAAGCTGTATCCAGATGTTCTTCAATTCCCCCACCATTTTCACGACAGTCTTATCCAGCTGGATCACTTCACCATTAGATGGGGTGGGATGGAATCTGAGCTTCTGGCATATGGATAAGAGCATGATGTTACCTGAAGCTCTGGAGTCTACTAAGAAATTATGTATGTTTTTGCCTTGGATATTTAGGCCTAGTAGGAAGGGAGGATCTTCATTGTTTTCCTGAAAGACAACCGCGTTGGCGTCCTCAAACGAGATAGTCTTGGGTGGGCGACTGATGACTTTCAAGTTTCCCAAGAGCTTTAGAAGAGACTTCTTCTACTCGGGATAGTTTAGCAAAACCTCCATCAAGGTCATGGAGGTGGTGATCTGTTCTAACATCTTTATAATGTCGAATCTTCCTCCCGAGAATTGGTGACTACCCTCGGCTAGGTCTTTTGCTTGGTTAGAGCTAGAACCTTTTAGAGGAGCGGGTCGGTCAGTTGCGTTATCCTGGGGAGGAGTGTCCTTGATAGGGGGTGTAGGTGTGTAAGCTGGTCCTTTACCAACCTGACTCTGAGTATTTTATGGAGTCTGTGGGTTGGTGAAGGCATTAGCCTCAAAGGGCAGGATAGATTCATTAAAGAATCCATGCAATTCAGATTCCTCTTCATCCTCCCCAGAAGTTCCGAAGAAGATGGTCTCAAAAGTAAAGGCACTGTGGGTTGACTCCTGCACAGGAGGTTCTGGGGGAGTAGCATCATGCTACTGTTGTCTGTCTAGATAGGAGATCGTGATGACCTTTTCCAACGTGGCATAATTTACCTCATTGTGTGAGCCCATGTTGTGCAATCTACACCAATTAGTCATGGGCTAGAAGTCTACGACTGGTGTGAAATGTGATGGTCCAACACTGTTTTGGTTGGCATTTTGGTTCGGAGGTGGACCTCCGGTGTTCATGTTATTGTTCCATTGCTGTTGATTGGGCCGAGGCCCATTGTTGAAGTTTCTTCCCCCGGTATTGTTATTTCGTTGGCCGGAGAAGATATTCCCCCTCTGGGAATTAGAATTATGGGGTGCGTAGGACCCCGCCTTCAGTTGACCCATATCCACAGTCAAGGTAGACAACATTCACCGGAGGGACTCAACCTCGGTGGTCAAATAAGTATTGGCATCACAGTGTGATGGTTGTTGTTGTTGGTTCCCTAGGAAGGCAACAGTATTAGCTGAAGTCAAGGGCGACAATCCTCTAGTCGCGGACGACTGAAAGAAGGGCACTCCAGATGATTGTGCCTGAGGCTATTGTGCCTGCTACGACTGATTCCAAGTGAAAGCTTCTAGACCTGGTACCGCCTAAGTTTGCATTGGATAAATGTACCGTGCCTACTGGTCTATCAACAGTGGTGGGGGATTCATTGCCATCAAGGGAGAACCCATTGCCAGATTGGGGTTATACCCCCCAACATACGTTGTTCCACCGGGGATCATGTTGAAGGGTGCACTCTGCCCAATCCCGCCTGGGAATTTGTTGAGACCACGGGATAATTCTAAGGCTAGGTTATAAACCTTCGCCAAAGTGTCTTGGTCGCCCGCGGCAGTTGTTCTCCAAAGGAGAGTGGCAACGAAGGGGTCCATTGCATTAAGGTAAGTCTGTATGGTTACTTCTGGGGATGAAATGAAAGGGCCTGTGCACCGCTCCAAGGTGCGCTAGAATCAATGGTTGAATACTGCAAGAGGTTCATTGGGTTCCTTCCTAATGGAGATGAACTGGCTATGGGACCAGGCTGGGTCCAAATGCACATGAAAGGCAGCCAAAAAGGCATCCTCCATGTCCTGCCAACTGTTAATGGAGTTGGCAGAAAGGTTAAGGTACCAGTTCAACTCACCTTGCCCTAAGGATAAGGGAAACATCTGGGTCACAACATCTTCATGCTGGATCTGATGTCGGTTCATGGCATCCTTATATGCATGTAAATTCTCTTCGGCGGTCTGTGAGCCTAAGTGCTCATATCGTGGGTAGATCTTCTACGGGTGCGAGGGTAATTCATTGATTGCACTCGAAAAAGTTCCCATTGGGGACCCGGTGTTACCGAAATATGCAACCATTGGGGGAACTGGATTTTGGGTAGTTTAAGCACTGGGTCCCGGGATTGTCTAAGAAGTTTGGGTATTCTAAGGAATTCTAGACCCCCAGACAATAGTGGCTGGTGTGGTTTTCAGGGTCCGTTTCTTTCGAGCAGTAGGCTCGAGTTCAACAAACCTTCCAGGGTTTGAGGAAGACCTAAGGATTCTTTCAAATTTTACTGGGGAGAAAGACCCAATCCCACTGAAGGCTTGACTCCTAAAACTATAGCTCGGGGAACCCTCGGGAGGTGTAAAATTAGAATCTTGAGAGGGGGATGAGTTCATGCCCTCCTTCTAGCACTATTTTCTATTGACGAGGTTTTGTTGACCAGGTCCGCCAACAGTCATAAGTTGTCACCGGGTACTGGGGGTACCGGCCAACTCCACCTACAAAGGCTCTCTAGGGAAGTTAGATTCCTTGGGCCCCCAAGCACCTGGGTGTCAGGTCACAATAGTGCGGGGCTTGGTTGGGAGAAGTGACTATTTTCGAGGGGGATAGCTAGTTTCTTCAACTCATTCTCTCCGGAGATTCAGTAAGGTGAGGTTCCTCCAAGCATTCTACACTTAGAAAATAAAATGAAAAAGATCCTGCAGGGTTAGAAGTACTTCATCTATCTATAGTTATGTTTAAACATTCACAACATTGATAATAATCTGATATACTACACCAAATACCTAAGAAATACACAACCATCAGTTAGTATTTTATCAGTAGCGAGAGAAAAGAGGTCGTTAATCTACTTGACATATCAGAGCAAGAGACATAATGGACATGAAACATAAAATACAATTAACTCAAAAGTTTGAATGCCAACAACATCATTGCAAAGAATTCTCCCTTCTTCATTAATACTTCTTCCAGCAAGCACTGGTGCGTGATACAATGGTGGCTCCATGGGAGCATCTAACTATTGGAAAGATGGAACAATGGAGCATTGAGCTCTACAACTGAAATGAAAATCACTTTCCTATTACTGTGGATAGCAAAATCATCAATTTTTCCGACCCTTGGAAATGGGCCGGTCTTACTACTTATACACATCTTCATCTAACCCTAACCCTAACCCTATTTTACATCATGTTACAATAAAATACAATATCTGGGGGCCAGTACTACCTGCACCACCCTACAAAAGACCTTGAGATGGAATAGTCCTGACATGTCAAAAGAATAAGACAAGAAGGTGGAGTGGAAGAATTGGCCTCGAGAAGAGAGCCATGAAAGAGAAGGAAGGAATCAGATCCCTGGCGATCGAGGCTACATGCCTCATAAATGGGAAATGCGGCACCCTGCCTCCAATGTGCCAGGTGTACCTCTGAAGCGACACCTCAAGAAGACCATCTGTCAGAACCAACTATTGATTTGACATTTCTTGATGTAGCCAATTGCCTTCTGACAACCTTTATTAACCGCTTCTGAAAGTGACTGGTCGGCCTCAGGGACCGGGACATGAATCACTTGAAAGAATACAAAATTTGGGATCCGGGACCTCAAGATCCAGGAACTTACGTTTTGAAAGAATAAAGAATACAAAATGTTTGGGTTTTCTCCGGCCTTCGAAGAAACTTTATTGTTTCTTATTGTCATTGAATGTTTGGAGAAGGCGGGAGATCCCATCCTCATCAATTTCTTTAAGGCAGGACCGCCGGTACTTAGTTGCCTCAATTTATTCTCCAAGCTCTGGAACATTATCTTTGAACTCGTCGGCCATTTTTGCCATATCATGACCACTAAGGATCATGCAAGTTAGCCCTGTCATCTGGGTCCTGTCCAGCCCCTCCAGGGATTGATATTTGGACTCTATTAATTCATCAAATTTTCCCAAGACGTATTCCTCCAGAGTGCACGTATCGGTGCTGAATGGGTCAGCCCCGGAGATCTTTACTACAAATTCCTAGTACATATTTGCATAATATTGCACTGTGTTGACTTTGTTGTGTAGAGCCCCTACCAGTTGCTTGAGTACCTCCAATGTGAGGTCAAGTCTAGAGTGTTGGGTCCTCACAAAATCAAATGATTCTTCTCCCAGAATCCCAGATTTGGAGATCATCTCTTCCTCGAGGTTGAGGAGCTCCTCCAGCTCTACCTTCCAAGCCTCATAGTTTTCCATGTCACCCTCCCATATGTTAAGAATAGTCTCTACTTGATGCAGAACATGTCGTGCCACATACAAATCCAGGAGGGTCTACACTAGGAAACACTGGGTGTTTCCTATTTGCAGAGGGACCCACTCATCGACCGCTTGGGCCTTCTTCTTCATTGCTCGCAGGGAGTCAATGTCACTCTATGGTAGCAGTGCATCAGACATGGAGGCCTCCAGAGGAATGGCACTAATGGGCCGAGCCAGCTCAGTAAGCAATCCCATGAGGTTTGCTGTCTTTTCCTTTTCTGCTTTGAGCCTTTGGGCCTCTTTTTCATATTTGGCGTCCACCGCCCTGGCCACTTCTTTCAATAGGTTTACTTCACCCTATTTACCTCTCTTTCCTAGTGATATCTCTATGATATCATAATCTCCAACCTCTGCCTTCGCTACATCGGTGTCTGGGGGAGGTGTCGCCAAACTGCAATTATTTCTCTGCCCGGCCTGATTCGAAGAGTATGAACCGTCTGGGCCTTCTTGGCCTTTGGTGGCTCCTGGACCTGGGCCATCATTTCAGCTAAAGAAAGGTGAGCTCTTAGGGTGGATGAAGCCTTTCTTTTCTTTCTCACTACTAACCACTAAGGCGGTAGGGGTCGCTTATTTGCCAGATTCTATTCTGTAGGTTCTTCCTCGGTGCCCTGTTGCTGCTCCTCTTTAGTGGTGTGGGTCTCACCCGCCCCTTTTTCTTTATCTTGGGCTTCGTCAGGAACATTTCCCCTGGTGATGTTCATCTCTTCTTCCTTGTCCTCTGCCTCCTTAGCTTCACCTAGACCTTCATCAGCTATCCCGGGGGTTTCCTCCTCTCATTGTTCTTGTTCTTTGGCCTCAGTCGTCGAGATTTCTTCCTCTTCTGATACATCCTTCAGAAATAAGGGAGGTACCAGGCCAAGATTTAGCGTTTGTGCCACGGTTATTATCTGCCCAAATGTTTCTCTAAGGAGTGGCACTTGGAACATGGCGGCTGAGGTTACAGTTTCTCCCGAAGGTCTGGTTCCCTCAGCAGATGTCGCTTGTTCATTCTTCCTTTGTTGGTCCATCCCCGCATCTTGCATCTCCAGTATTTCAGAGGTAGCCTCTTGCTCTATTTCATTTTCTTCCTCCATCGGCTCTTCCTATTCCTTTGTCATTCTTTTTTCCTCAGCTTCTTCTGCTGGGACTTCTACCGCCTACTCGATGCCCCCCTATAAGTTACCAAACTCATCAATTGCAAAAACATCATCAAACTTGTCCTGCGGAGGAGGGTTGTCTGGGACATCGGCAGGCTCCGCTTCTTTCTCTGGCTTCGGGGAGTCAAAAGAGAGGATTTCAACTTGTGGAGCCTGGGACATCCCCAGCTACGGCTCCTTCTTAAGCTTAGGGTCAAGCCTCCTTCTCCTCTAGGTAATCAAGGGTGGGGCCGCATCCCTTACTGCTGCTTGTTCCGCCGGATCCATCGCTGTTGCCTTAACCATTAAGGCTGCCAGTGAAGGGGAGGATGGAAGATGAACAGGTCTGGCCATGAGCACCGGGGTAGCTAGCCTTGTGATTAGGTTCTCCCTCATTTGCAGGGAGGCGGCTACCAATTGCCTTATTTGTTCTTTAATGGGGACTTCTTGCATAGGAGGAGTTTTATCTATCCCTTTTCCTTTGTCCATTCCCTGTGAAGAAGTCCCAGCCCCCAGGATTCCTTTTGGTACTGGCTGGGCTGCTCTGCGGATACTCCCGGGGCACATCCTCTTAAAGTAAGCATGGCTGCACTCAACCACCTCACAGGTGAAGTCCTCAATGGTGGACCCCTCCTGGGCATCCCAGTTTACTGGTGGGAGAGCCAATGTATCGATCCCCTTTGCCTTGTACTGGGGATCAATCGTGGAGCCAGCGTCTGAGAAGTCCTCCAGGAATCTCTGGAGCTTTAATCTTTCCATCATGCCCACCTTCATCCTGATGTAGTGCTGGCTCTAGACCTCCATTTCATCCTAGCAGTCTTCCTAGAAGTCCTCCATGTGGTATTGATGGGGCTCTGAAGCCCGGGGAAGTGCTGTTGCAATCTTGCCGTGCGGATCAAAGTGCTTCCGTGCCAAGAAAAATTCTGCCAAGTTATAGCTGTTCAGCTCATTGTCTGCTTCTTTAGCAATGGCCAGGCTACATGAATAGTTCCCATAAGTGATTTGGAATGGGATATTAGTCACCTTCCTTAGGGAAAAGAAGGCATGCAGCTCCATTATCTACCTGCAAAATTCCAGCAGGACTATCTTGTCCCCGCAGTGCTTGGGTAACAAGTAGGGTTTCCCAGAGAAGCCAGTCACCCTTATATATGTATGCTGCTGGTATTGAATATAGTAATGTCCATAACTCTAGACCAAATTCATCACCTTCGTGGTCAGGCGGTATCCTGCATCCCGGGTGGGTGTATGCAGGTGATAGTAAACGAACACATCATTTACTCTGTAGAAACTGGGGAAACTGGCCTCCCATTGAATCTGTGGGAAGTAATCCCATGGGGCCTTCTGATCTGAGACAAGCCCAAGTATGACATCTATGAGTAACCCATGGGTGTGGGGCCTCTGCTATGCTAGGGCCTAGAAAACATAAGAAGTCATGTAAGATTTCTTCTTCTTGGCCAGTTGGAGGAATTGGGAGTCGACATGATTAGAAATTATAGCCGCCCAGTCAAAAAATTCCCCGGCTATACTTATGCTGAGCAAGAATTAGTACATCCACCTGGAGAATTCTTGAGCATGTTATTGCCCAAAGACCCGGCATAGTGCTATTATCCCCATCTGGATGCTCTCTTTGAACTCAGGCCTGGGGATCTCTAGCTTCATTCTTTTGGGGTCCCTCTTCGGGACTTTGAGCCAATTGTTGTTCATATAGATGCGGGCTGCCTCCTCTAATTGCTTGAATTGGGCCAAGGAATCAGACCAAGTGACCATGGTCGGCTTGGAAAATTGTGGGATTCCCAAGCCCCTCTAGAAGGTATCAGTGTCAAGAGACACTAGAGGAGTGGGGTACCCTATTGGCTCTGACGATGCGAGCATGACAACCCGAACATATGGGTTCTAAAGAGCCGAGAGCGTGAGGATAAGCTCCGGTGACTGCACCAAGCATGGGAAGAAAGCTACCTTTAGGATCCCGAAGTTCTTGATTTTGATGGCCAAAGGATCTCCAACCTGTCGTTGAATATACATGACTTTGACCAAGGTTTGCATTTCTGGCCATGTTTCGACGCTAGTGTCGGTGAAAAGCTGTACCTTGGAATCAATCTTTGAGCCCGCGATGACTCTATCCTTGATGTATTTTAGGCTCAAAGGCATCTTTTCCAGAGCCTTCTCCATTTTGGATTTTACTGATGCCCTGGCACTTGCTGTAGATGGAAGTTCCAGACTTTCGGGTGGTGAGGATGCAGATGCTTCAGACATCTTTGACAGTATACTCCAGAAACCTACAAGGCAAAGAGACCGTCAGAATGCATTAATAAATAAATACTCTGAGGTCTGGAGATCTTACCACCGTGGTGTTCACTTTCCCTAAAAATTTAGTTTCGTTCAAAAACTCCAGAAAGCACACATACATATTATGAACTTAGGAATTTGATTAACCATCCGGGTTGGGGAATTTTATCACATTTGGTAAGAAGGGCCTGGGATGGATGATGGTAGGAGACCTGAAGCCTAGAGAAGTAACCATTGGTAAAGATGTGCAAAAAGGCAAACCGTCAGACCCACATGGGCGCCACGTGGGTGAGTAATAAATAGGAGTTATGGCGATGACGGCAGAGCCAACTGTCTGAATGCGTGAAAAGTGAAGGCCACTTGGACATATTTAAATGCATACGCATGGGACATAAATGAGGGATAGGCTAGTTTTACGAAGGAGAGAGAAAACTGCCTGTTTGAAACCGGCCGAGAACCGAGTTTCAAACAGGTAGTGTTCTGCTCGGAACGAGATTACGGGAAAAAAATAGTGACATTGGCAACTCGGCGAGCTTGCTAAGCTACCTGAAAGGATATACAGAAGATATACATCAGGGCCAAGGGATATATACATGGGGAACGGAGGGATATATAAAAAATACACACTAAATTTACATATATACACCGCATTTACACATATATACATCGCAAAACAAACATCTACAGGAAACCAAGCAAAGCACAGAATATATACATCCTTTTTACACTATTTAAAGACTAACTACACCTGCATAGAGGGCAGACAACCTTCAAACAGAGCCGGCCCACCAACGAGTGGCAAAACCAGAAAGACACGAAAGACAAACAAAACAAAAAGAGGCAAAGACAACAAAAACAGAAAGAAAACAACACCAAACAGAAGGAAAGCCAAAGGGAAAAGAGGCACTAACCTAAGAATGCAGAAAGGAGAGGGAAAGAAAGCCTCCATGGAAGCTCTGCAACAGCTACAACCTTCAAACGGTCACAATTAGCCACCACAAACCACTTGCACTCGCTCGGAAATGTTGGAAATATTTAGCACTGGATTAACGTTAATTTGCTACAAATCGCTCTGATTGCTTGAGTGTTTAAATCATGGTAAATGTGAAAATGATAGGTAACCTCTATTTATACCCATGGTAAAAAGCAAGCCACCTTTTTATCTACAAACTCCAGATAGACAGACCTCCGGACTCTAGGCCCAGGGATTCCTTGCAACGATATCACCTTAAGGAAAGAGAACATCGCGGTGAAGAATCCCGGAGTCCAGAATCTGGATCTTGACAAAGGATGAAAAAATATGGGACTGGGGTCCCGGAGGCACAAGAAACCAACAAAAAAAAGCACAACCACGGGGAAGAAAACCCTGGAGAAAGAAAAAAGAAAGAAGACAAGGCAGGAACAAAAAGCAAAAAACAAAAAAAGGGGGACCCAATATTTTGCACACAAAATGTAGGGACGGGGATGCAGGGCATAACACTACCTACTTTAACATTGTTGCAAGTATAACTAGCATCTATAGGAATTGTTACTTCCACCCTATTATGTGGGAATTTGATACACTAGGGGTAAGTAGATGGTACTACTTGCATTTCATGGATCCAAGGTCTCCCTAAGAGTATGTTGTAAGCCAAGGGTAGATCTAGAACTTGACATATCACATTTCTTTTGACTAGTCCTATTCTGATTGGTAGAACAATGAGACCTTTAGAGGGTCTTTCTTCTTCATCGTAAGCTTTGATAGTGATCTTACTTCTTGAATCAATGGTTTGTTCTGAGAGACCCAACTTCCTAATTAGATTGAGAGTACATATGTTCAACCTTGCACCTCCATCTATCAATACACGTCGGACATAGGATTTGTGAATTAGGCCTTCAATATGTAGGGGTTGATTATGCAGGTGTGTCAATGACTTGTCATCTTCTTCTGAAAAAAAGAGATAGTGTGGTGATGAGATATGATTAACCATTTCTTGGAATTTGTATACATCAATGTCTTTGGGAACATTTATAGAATTTAAGGCTTGTTCAATAAATTCCCTATGTACTGAGGATATTTTAAGTAACTCAAAGATAAAAATTTGAGCAGAGGTTCGTTGCAATTGATCCACCAAGTTATATTTTGATGTTGGAATGGTAACTGTTTGTCGTGTTGATGCTGGTTTGGTAATAGTGACAAGAGGTACCTTGGGATTTGTTGTTGGTTTTGATGAGGAATTAGGTCCTTTGATTGTGTTTTGTGCTTGACTTTGTGTCACTGCATTTGATTGGGGAGATGTGTCTTTAACACCTTTGATAGTGATCATATTGATGAATTTGTTTTTAATGTCTATCATGTTTATCACATTATCATTATTGGAGTAGGTGTAGTTTACTTCATTTTCTTTTCCTTTAGATGCTTCCCCTTTCTCATAATTAGGGAATGGTTTGTTAAATGCAGTATGGTCTTCATTAGTGGTGTGTCCTTCCACTTTGATCTTGTCTCCTTCAATAAGGTATTGTATAACATGTTTGAGTTTAAGAAAATTATTTGTCTTATGTCCCTTGTTTTTATGAAAGACACAATAAGAATTGTCATCCCACCATCTTGTTTTGACTTCTGGTTCCCATGGTTTTGAATCGAGGATCGTAAGAACTTTTTTGTCCAAGAGTGTTTTCAAAACTGTCTCTAGAGGTTCTCCCAAAGGAGTGAATGTTCATTGAGGTTTAGAATTCCATGGTCGACTCTTATTGTTATCATTGTTTGCTTTAGGTATTGTGGTTGTTACCTTGGCATATTTACTTGTTTGCATGCTATTTGTTAGATTGAACACTGCTGGTTTAGGATTAGCATTAGATGCATCTACCACTCCATCATTAACAACATGTTTGTTTTGTTTCCACCATTTAGGCTTTTTGTTAGAGTTGGCAGATTTGTTATCACTTTGGAGAGTGATTTCTAATTTCTTAACCATTACCTCTTCAATATGGATGGCATTTTTTATCATCCTATCAAAGCTAGGTGAATCATGCATTTGCAATGCATAGTTCAATTCAGGTATTAAGTTATTAATAAATATTTTGATCTTCTCTGATTTGGGAATAGCTCTTGAATACCTTGCAAATATTTTTCTCCATCTTTGTAAAAAGTGTTTAAAGGACTCACCGGTTCGTTGTTTTGTGTTATACTAGTCCATCATGGTTACAACGTGTTGTATATTGTAGGAGTAATGTTGGATAAACCGTTGAATTAACTCCTCAAAATATTTTACCTTAGGTGTGAGTTTAGAGAACCACTCCATAGCATTGCCGCCTAGACTTCCCATAAATAGCCTCATTAGGTATGTAGGTCCATGCATGTACTCTATTCTTAGAGTACAAAAATCTCTCACATGGTCATGTGGATTTGTCTCTCCCATATACTTGTCATATTCTGGCCTTGCCATGTTGGGAGGAAATAGAACCATATTGATACTCTTGTCAAAAGGAAATGGACAAATGGAGTCCAAAGAGTATTTTGTTTTGGGTTTAACCTTCTCTTGTTTGAGCGGTGCAAGTTCAGTTTGCATCAAGGTTAGTTGTTTGGTGAGAATAGAGATAGGGGTTGATACCTCTTTTTCCTTTAATTGTTCAACATCATAATCTCTTGTTAATTTTACTCCAATGGATGCTAGATGGAGAAATTATTTCTCTTTGTCTTCACCAATTATCTTTTCCAATGTTCTTTGGAATTTCCTACTTTGTTTAATTCTATTGTACTCTTCTTCGGGAACGTCGCCATCACTTTCCGAATCAAACAAAGGGTGGTCGATGTGTTGTTCTTCTTCACCACCGCTAGCATTGTCTTGATCTTGCTGGTTTTTCTCATTATTGTATGCTTTGAATGCATTATCCCATTCATTCCTAGCAGCATCCATTTATGGTGTGGGTGAATCTGTGTCAAATAAAGGATTGCGAGATGTCTCTCCATTTCTAAAATGTATAAATTTAGGAGGTACTTCTAATTCATCAGCAAGATACTTGTTACGTCTTGTGTTAACCATGAAGTTGTATATCAACTATGTCTAAATTTTCCTCAATAGTGTCAAGTGAAGTCTCAAATTATTCAAGTAAGTGTGTCCAAATTGTAAGGATTGTTTGTGTTTGGTGAAAGTGGATGACTCCAGTGTCAAATGGTTAGAATGCCCTGATAGTGAGCTAGGAATCAAGTTGTTTTTTAGAGTGAATAGACCACACATTTTGAGACAGATCATAAGATTCCAAAATGACATGCAAGGTAGACTTTGAAAAAGGTTTTGAAATAGCAATAGAGAGACCATAAAAATCAACAGGGACAGACTAAGGAGCCAAAAGGGTACCCAAAAATACTGAATTTCTCTGAGAGATAACTATGCAAGTGCCCACTATCCCAAATGCAACACTCTAGATGTGAGCTTTTACAAAACTAGATGCAAGCCTAAGTATCTTGGATGCAACCTTTCTCCCTACAAGCGATATAGAATTTACCAGATGCGAGCTTGCACACTGAATGCAAGTTTGCACAACTAGATGCGAGCTAGGATAGACTAAAAGTGACTCCCTGATGTTCTGTCAAGTTTTTGTTTGATTTGTCTTGAAGTTTGTGCAATTTTTTTTGATGGTAGGTTGTTTTTGGGACTTTAGTGAGTGAAAAAATATAGTATGTAGCCAGAGGATTGAATTTTGTTGCTTGTTTGAATGATTTATCTTGTTAATTAGATTTCAAACACATCAAGCGTTGTTGCATTTTTAAAGGTGAACGAACACATCCGTACTCCCTATTTTCTAAGTAGAGGATGAAAATATTTGTTCATAGACTCAGGTACACACTCAAATGTTAATCATAATATGGCCATCACCAAGCACACAATGGATCTACTCATGATGCCATATTAGCCAACTCCAAATGCAAGTGAGGGTACAAAATGATGAGTATCTTGGGGAAATTACTTTTTGCCTTGCACAAAGATTATCACCCTTTTGGGGATGAATCAGGTAGCTTGACTAAAAACTGTTGTTTATGATGGGGTAATCGGTTTGAAACCGTCTCCCATAGAATTACACAAGGCAAAATTGAGGCGTATAGCCATATCAGTACTCAAATATGTGTAGTATCGCAAGAAAGATTCAAGCGGCTCTACTTTACACATACCCAAACATGTTCGAGAAATGATGTCAAAATTCCAAGAACAAAACCAATTCTGTCTTCCGAGGCTTTGCCCTACAAGGAAGCAATTATTTATAGTGAGTTGGAAGGGTTGGCATAAAACCTGTCCTCACTTGGGTCATCCTGAGATTTTTTTTCCTCGATCAATAGGCCCTCTAATGTTTAATAAGCATACAAAGGATTGGCGAGCTTAGGATTTAAAATTTTTTGATTTTTCGAAAGAAGAAGAGCATACTCTCCTAGTCCATGTCATTTTCTCCCACAAGTACTTCAATCACTTGTTCATTCCCTCAAACCACTTCACTCACAACTCAATCCCCCTTATCAAGTTTTTGATTCCCCTACTTGGAAGGAAGAGCAAATCCTCTAGTGAGACTGAAAAGTAAGCTTAAGTTTGATTTAAATATTCCTAAGTTAATGAAAACACAAGTACTTGAAAGTAAATTTTGTTTTGTTCTTTTACCACAATCTTTAATGCTTTGCTTGTTCAATTACAAATCCCAAATTTAGACAATGAAGTGCTTTCTCCCATAATTTTCAGTGCTTTGTGTTGTTCAATTACTTATCTAAAGGGAAATTTAAACTCTGAATCTTTTTCAATTAATCCCACAAAGTTTAATGATTTTCTTGTTCAATTACTTTTCCAAAAATGAATTAAGCAATGAGTTTATTTTCCTTGTTCATTTACTCCAAATTCCTCTCAAGTTTTAAACCAACTTTTGATTTTCTGATTTTACTTGAAGGAAAAGAGCATACTAATCTGATTGATTTAACAAATGATTAGAAAATGTGTCTTAATTTGAAACTTTGAAGAATTTAAGAACAAGTTAATCTACGAAAAATGCAAAGCTCAAAGTAACAATCCCTTTTCCACCCTTTTTGAAAAAAAAAGGATAAACAACAATCTGCAAACACTTATTAGGTTGTTTAAATGACAGAGACAGATAACATGCAAAGGTTAATGGTTAGATTTTTCAAATTTCAAACCTAAAAAATAGATGCAATCCTATCCTCTTAATTGCAATGGTATTTACCAAAAATGATCTAGAATTAATCATATGCGATCAAATACACTAAAAATGATACAATGTATACCAGATGTGAGCCTTTACCAAAAATGATGCAGGATTTCCAGGATGCAAAATCTGATATTCGAGGTGCGATCCAGGATTTTGCGATACAATCCAGTATCTAAGATGCGGGCCTTGGCGACCAAAAATGACTCTATTCCTAAAACTTGGGAAGACAGATTAGTAGAAAATGAATTGAAAGTGAGGTAAAATCTAAGATTTTGCCCCACGGTGGGTGCCAAAAATGTGTTTGTTATTTTGTGTACCTTTTAGCTGCAACACAACACTTCAATAATTCATTGTATTAGTGAGAAACAAGGGTTAGTAAGCATACCAATCACTAAAATTGACCTATTGCTTCCTATCTAGGAGGAGTGTGAAAAATGTTATAATTTCCCTCAGATTATGCATTTATCAGTGACATATACAACCTAGAATGAAATATTTAAAATGCAAATAATCTATATGCTCAAGAAATATGCATTCAAAGCTCTAAAAATGAATATTATAACAATGCATAATAAGAAAGCTAAAATGTAATATAGACCTCTAATTATATGAACAGCATAACAATACTTTCAACAATCCAAAATCAGGGGCCCGTTGAGCTTAAAAACCATTCTATTTATAGAAGAAATTAGGAGTGAGAGGAGAGATAAGGTCATTAAATGGATGTGTAAGAGCCTTAATGAGGGATAGAATTAATGAGGCATGGTGAGGGTATAAGCATTAATGATGCATTTATGAGAGCATTTAATGAGGCATGGTGGGTGTGTAAGTCCAAGCTTGAGAAAGTGGACTTTGGGGAAGGGGAGCTTGAGAATGTTGACTTTGAGAAATGTGTTGAATTTCTAATCAAAATATTTAGGAATGTGACATCATTAAGGAGTGGGTTAAGATGGGATTAAGATTTAGAATTAGGCTTAGCATGGGTGAAGAGGTTGGGATTAGTTTGAACCCACGGTTAAGGTGGTTGAGATAGGTTAGGTTAGGGGTTAAAGGGAATATTAATGAAATGAATTATATAAATAATATATTCATTCAATAATAGGGGAAATTAATTATTTAAGCTTTTGTTTGCTTTTGATTATTAATCAGGACTATAGCCAATTAATTAAATTAATTAGGCTAGGGGATAGACTTTCCTTTTTACAAGTGATGAGGTGTAATTAAGATTTTTTTAATTCCTTTTAATTAATTACCTTATCCATGTTTTTAATTTGTTTTGATAGAATTGAATTGATTTGATTTGATTGGCTAAGCCAATTAATGTAATTTAGTGATTAAATCACTTAGGAGATTAAATTTGATTAAATGAATTATGCCAGTAAATTGAAGAATTGTCTTGACATAATTGGGGGTATGATCACACTTAGGGAAAATAGGGTCTATGGTCAAAGCAAACCAAATTAGGGTGGTTACACCAATAAGTAGGTATTTTTCATGAAGCTAGACTTATCTAAGGCATATGATTGGGTGGACTAGTCCTTTATGTGTAAAGTTCTTAAAGCTTTTGGATTTGGGCAAAGAGTGGTCAATCTTATTTTGAAAGTTATCTCTTCCTCTTTGGTTGTTGTTATTGTCAATTATGCATCTTCTAACTTATTTAAACCTACTAGAGGCCTTAGGCAAGGTGACCATCTTTCCCCTAATTTATTTTCTATAATGGATTAAAGCATGGGAAAATATATTAATAAATTCATTCTAGAAGGGAAAATCCAAGGCCTCTAGCCCTCCTCGACCAACATCATTTTCTCCCATGAACAATTTGTTGATGATACAATCATGATGGCATCTTCAACTGTTAAAGAGGCTAAAAATATGAAGCAGGATCTTTCAAATTATGTGAATGCTATGGGTCAACTCATAAATTGGAAAAAGTTCTATCTTTTTTATAAACACTCTTGTTGAAAGACAACACAAGATTTCATCTATTTTAGGATGCAGTATTGCTACTTTTACTTCATCTTATTTGGGCCTGCCTCTGGGTGCCAAACCTCATGATTTCTTTTGGAATTCTCTTATTGAGATATTTAATTAGAATTTGGTTGGTTGGAAAGGGGATTTGCTTAGCCATGCTGGAAAATTCTAGCTTCTAAGATCGACCCTTCAAAATTGCATGTGTATGTTATGAGCCTCTTTAGAATCCCCGCAAAATTTGTTGATATGATTGAAAGAATCCAAAAGATATTTCTCTGGTTAGGAGTGGAAGAGAAGAATAGGATTCCTTTGGTGTCCTAGGAAATGTGTGTAAGGCTAAAAGGTGCGGCGGTCTTGGAATAAGATCTATAAGAATGGTCAATAAAGCTCTTCTTGCTTGACAGATATGGCGTATATTTGGTGAATAAAAGGAATGGAATCAGGTAATGAGAAGGAAATACCTCTATTCTACTCCTATGCTTGAGGATTTTCTCTCTTCTACTTAGGGGATAAATGGATCTTATATTTGGAATAGTATCCAAAAGTCTAAGGAAATCGTCGATGAAGGCAAAAGGTGGAAACTGGGCAATGGTGGGAAGATAAAGTTCTAGGAAGACCGTTGGATGTTGGATAAACCACTCTCTAGCATCCCATCTTTTATTCATCTTGTTGATTATTGTAAAGACTCAGTGGGGTCTATAGTCAGTGATTACTGGAGGAACCTCTCTTGGATTAATCTCAAGGATCTGAACCCTTCTCTTGAGCCTATCAATCTGGCTCTAAAGACATGGTTCGTTAGGTCTGATATCAAAGACCAATTGATCTACGCTCACAACCTTGATGGACGGTACTCTATTTCTTTTGCTTTCACTTTTATTTTCCAAGGATGTGAAAAACCCTTCTGGTCTAAAGCTTGGGTGAAATCCCACATCCGTAAAGTTAATATTTGGTATTGACTATTTTTGCAAAAT
Source organism: Thuja plicata (assembly GCA_018584345.1). Lineage (NCBI taxonomy): Eukaryota > Viridiplantae > Streptophyta > Pinopsida > Cupressales > Cupressaceae > Thuja > Thuja plicata. Next base: position 1,056,847 of record MU226021.1, read on the forward strand.
AAGATTTTGACTACTGATAATTTATTCAAAAGGGGATTTTATCTCCCCAATAGATATTATCTTTATTTAAATGAAGTTTAATCTACTTTGCATCTCCTTATTCATTATTCCTACTCTATTGAAGTCTAGGCTAATCTCTTTCAAAGGTGGAATGTATGTTGGATATTACCCAACTCTATGCAGGAGTTCTTGCTTCAATGGAGTTGCTCGGTTTCTCACAATGCTGCAAGGATGATGTGGGCTCTCACAGCCCCCACATGATATGGAATATTTGGAAAGAAAAAAAATTAGATATTTATGGATTTGCATGCTCATCCTGGAGTGATTGGGGAGAAAATATTTAGAAATGTGAATGAAAATTTCTACTTAACTGTTAAAGATTCTCTACTGGTGGTCTCTACTAATGAGGACCTAAGAAGTACAATGAACTGGAACATTTCTGGTCTAAAATGTGATAAGGAGAAGGTGAGGGAAAGGATGGTTTGGTCTTCTCCTCCACAGAGATGGGTCAAAGATAAATTTTACAGAGCCACTAAAGGGAATCTGGGTCAGGCTAGATGTGGTGGTATAGTCAGGAAATTGTATTAGGGTTGTAGCTTTACCTTTGGGTGTTCAGACTAATCATGTGGCAGAAGATATGGTTATCTTGCAAACCATCTTGCTAGCTAGAAAGCTTGGATGTAGGAAGGTTTGACTGGAAGGAGACTCTAATAACATAATAAGATGTATTAGATGAGATAATAAAGCTTCATGGTCTATACATCACATTATTGAGCAAATAAAAAGTACTATCCAAAGTTTTGATAAATGTTATGTGTCTCATGACTATCACGAAGCTAATAAGGTGGTTGATGACATGGGATGACATCATCACTTAGATAGGAAAAAAGGAAAGGAATGAGGTTATATGTAATCTCATTATATATGAAAATATTAACAATAAAGGTGGGGTGATTCTGAGTAATGATGGAAAATACGTCTAGCCTCCTCGATAGATGCAATAAATCATAAAATCATCTGGAGAGACAAAAATTAATTAAGAATATTTACGTAAAACACATATTGTGGGTGTTAAGTCTCATTGTTTCCTTTGTTTCTAATTACAACAATCACTTTATGGTTAATTCTATTGTTACTATCAAGATAGGAGGTGAGTTGAAAAGAGAAGAGCCCATTACTTGTGCATGGAAAAATGAGGAGAAGGTATGGCGAAAGCTTAAGGAGGATTTATGCCCTACCTGGAGAAGATGCATGGTTATGATAAAGATATTACTAAAAAAATTGCTTAAGGATGGAATAATGGCACTGTTACTCTTTGTGGAAAGAAGACCATGATCTCTGTCGAAGTGATTGCTGAGATAACTGGTCTTCCTCTGTATGGCATGAAATTTGTTAAGGAAAGGAAAGTCTCTAATAAGGCTATTAATATGTTTCTAAAATCTGACAAAGAAAAGGCTATTATGGTTAAAGGTAAGTCAAATTTCTATGAGAGTAGCCAGATTAAACCCATTTGCGCTAAATTTTTTAAGGTTATTATGGAATATTTCATTGTTGATGGTAAATTTACGAGGGTTCCTAATTTTTGTTTTGTGTTTATAAATCACTTTAGACACAAACCTAAGGTTTCTTTCCCTTTCTTCCTTCTTTCCTCTATGAATAATGGTATAAAATAAAATAGGAAGAATCCTAGCAAACCGGTTATGCATGATGGGCTCATTTATTTGATATACGAGTACTATAGAAATAAAATTCCAGAGGGAGGGAAAAAGTCTATTGAGCTAAAAGGGGAGAAAGGTAAGCTAAAAATTAGTGACTCTAATGAAGGGAGTTCAAGAAAGAGCACGTTGTCCTCTGTGAAAAAACCTAAATCTAAGCCTAGTACTCTGGTGCTTAAATTTGACAAGGATAATGATATTGAAATGAATGAAGATGAAGAAGAAAATAACTTGGATGACGTTGCTTCAGTTTAAAATAAGACTGTTGAGGTTGAAGATAGTATCAGGAAAGAATAGTATAATAAGGGTAAAATTCCCTCTGTTGTAGATAAAAAAGATGAAACTGTGGAAGTTGATGATGGGATGGAGACTGAGGACTCTGTTGATGAGGAAGAGAGCTCTATCCTTAATTTTAATGGGTACGTTATGAAGGTGGGGGAAAGGGTCAGTACTAAGAAAGATGAGGCCAATTTAAAGGAGCGACAAGTTGATGACAGACATGAAGAGGGGAATGTGAGTATCCATTTGGAGAGGGACAAGCTTAAAAATTATAAAGGAAAAATCAAAGAGGAAAAAGGTAAAGCTCCTACCCTATTTGATTATGAAGATTCTTTCAACCATGATGTTAAATCTGTGTCAGGGAATGATTATTAGAGCCCTAAGGAGAATCAGCCTGATCAAGAGGAGGAAGTGTTGAAGGAAGCCTCCACTTCTCTAAGTTTGGGGGAATTTAATGATAAAATAGATCTCAAATTTGAGGTCCTCCATACTATGAGAGCTAAGTCCATCCATTCCTTTAGAATGGACAAATGGACCTTTCATGAAATAAAGGAGCTCCATCTTAATTGTTGGGCCCTCACTACTAAATTTGAGAATCTTCTCCAGATTATGGAAAACAAAATTGAAGAGAAAAAGGAGATTGGCGATAGCACTGGGTATAAGGAAAATGATAGCCAAGGGTTGGTTAGTGTTGAGTTGGATAAAAAATTTAGGACTATGTTGGATGATAAAATTAGAAGTTGAAGGATAAGGTGGACAGAAATGAGGCTATGCTAAAGAGGATCCTTCATACCAGTCATGAAGGAATGAAATCTTCTATTGATAACCTCAAAGAATTTTATGCAATGTTGGAAAGTCTTAACTAGGAAAAGGTAACTATAAATGTGGAGCTGGAGTGTGTTAATTCATTTGGTCAAGTCTTTGGCCCGGGGAAGAGCACCGGGGCTAGTATGAAGAAATAAGCCTTCACTATCCCCAAGGAACTGACAAACTAGAAGGACTCTATCTAGAGGATGTCTTCTCTGGAAGAAGATGCTATTGAATTCCTGAAGCAGCTGGTTTAACCCCTGAAGGCTTGTTATTTTCTAGTTTTCTTCATGTGTTAGTCTGTTGGTGTCCACTGGTGGTCTATAGTGGTAGTTCAACAATCTTTGTTTTGTTATTTTTCCCTTTTTTGTCTTGGTTGGTGCTGCTTAGTCTTTACAATTGTTACATTGTCTTCTCCTTAATGCTTATCTTTCTTAATTTTATGTAAAGGGTTTCAGGGCCCCTTCAAAACTTGTTTTTGCCTTAATTGAAAACTAATGCTTAGCATTTACAAAATTACATATGATAAATTAATAGATAATTGGAGATTTTTGAGAGTTATAGAATAACTCATATTCGCAGGTAGAACAATGAGGAGGTGGATCGACTCTTGAAGTGGGTTGTTGGTTTTGGTGAAGTTGGTGATTATATATTTGAGGACTTAAGGAATTATGGTAGAAGAAACTTCATCTTTGAGAATTATCTATAGGATATTAATGTGAAGTAAATATTATATTATGTCAGAGATATCTAAATTGAATTTAATAGAGGCCTTTTAAATGTCTAATTTGGTGGTCGGGTACTGATACTTTAGAATTGGAAGTGTGCAAAGTAGGTGATTTGGGATTTATTAGTGATGTAATCATTATTTGAATTGACAGAGTTGCACATTGGAAAATAATTTGATGAAAGGATGAAATGTGTGTGAAGCTAAAATGGTGCATTTATGATGCAGATAATGGAGAATGTCTGATTGTTTGAATGCATGGATGAGATTTTAAGCATGGCGTAGGGAAGAAGTTGGTTATGTGAAACACAAAATTTATATGTGTGATTGAAGTGCAAAGGATGGAGGGTGTTTTGGTTTTTGGTGTGTGTAGAGAGGTTTTACAGAATGGAAGCAATTTTCAAATTCTAGACAAAGTTGCAGCAGAAATCCTTGTTCGGCCCGGTGAAAGACCATAGATTGAAGTTTTTATTGAGGTTCCCAACCAAATAGGTGGTTACTTATGTTCAAAAAATGTTGGGTGATTTGTTTCAGAATGCCACCCATAGATGGAAGTTGAATCTTGATATCACAGTTATGATTCTTTCTTGGGGCCTGGAGTTGGGAGAAGATGAGAGTGTTGTGCTTTGGGTAATGGATTCCCTGTTTAGGAGGGAGTTGATGGTGGGGTAGGACTCACTACTAGAATGGGAACACACTAGCTTTGGGTTTGATTACAGTGAGTGTTATGAGGAACCAGAGGATTCAAAGGAGTTGGGTGTGGTGTCATTTGTCTAATGGTCGAAGAGGATTAATCAAGAGGAATATAAGGAATGTATTCAAGAAGATTGGCTAAAGATGAATTAAGCTATCAAGGATTATCATGAATTTGGTGGGTGTTCATGGCCTTCGGTGCCTATGATATTTTAGCAGAGGAGGAGATCTTTTAGGGTGAAGTGAGTGTGGGTAAGATTTTAAGGTTGTGGACGGTGAAACAATTTTGCTTTTAGATGCAAGGGTTTGGTGGAATTTCCTAGCTAAGCAACTAGATGCCCATATTCTTGTGCTGGTGATGAATTTTTTTGGTTTGTTAGGTAATCCTGTGAATGTGTTTGGATGCTCGTTGGTCTCGTGCTGAAGAAAATTATTTTTTGATCTATGGTCTCTATCGTGTGTTCATGTTATGTAAATTTGAAAATATGTTTATAAGTCTATGTTGAAGGGATCAATTGGGAAGATTTTGAATGACATGTGGGGCCTTTGTTGATATGCCCACTTTTATGTATCTAAAGTTTATATTATATTGATGGGTAGATGGTGTAGGGGAAAGTATTTGAATCATGTAAATGCTAAGGATGATTATTGCTGGTAGTGGTTGATATTTTCTATTACCAAGCAAAAAAATACATTATTTTATTATTAATAAAATATAATCTATTACCAAGAAAAAAAAAGACATCTTTTTTTAATATTACATACGGATCTTCATTATATAAATTCCTTCTCTTGTAGAACTTAGAGTTTTATGGAGTGAAGAAACAAGCAACCACCCTTAAATTTATCTCATTCACTATTATTTGCAACCAAATGTATTATTTATTTTTATCATCTTTTTCAAATTTTACAATTCCATACCACTTCTCATTTATAAGAACTGTAACTCCATTGTTTCCTTTACCTGTCGCATTCCCTTTGTTCCAAACTAAAAATTTCTCATAACCTTCAAAATCTAGTACCTTGCAACTGTCATGTTCATACGTTTCAAAAAGAATGATAATATCATTTCCCTCTTCTATGAGACCCACCCCAGGACCTCTTCTTCATGGATAGCCTCTACAGTTCCAACTCAAAATAATTGAGCAATCATTTTGATCCCTTAATTCCTATTTCTCATTCGAGAAAAACTCACTACTTTGAGCTTTCCCATTCTGCAACCATGCCTACGTTTCCTCATTTCTTGTTGTCTTTAATTTATCCCACAACTTCCTTTGTTCCTATTGCGGGAAACAAATTAGATCTTTGAGGTTGAAAATATTCTTCAGTAGTTCATCACCTTACTTCTAAATTTGATTTGTCATTCCTTGGAGCTGAGACAAATGGACTTCATTTTTGCATTTCTATTTCTTCCTCAACTTGATAAGATAAATGCTTCATGTCACCCTCCACCTTGGCCATTGAATTATTTTGACTTACGTCTTACTTTTCATCTTCCTCCCATTTCTCACTATAGCTCACAAGTGAATTTGGAATCAAATCTATATCCACTAAACCAATCCCTATACATGATCTATAATCATTACATTTTCCACTTTAGATAGCTTGTCAACCTGTGTTACCTTCTCAATAAATGTGGGTTAGCTTAAAATCCTCCAATTATTATATTTTTTTCCCATATTCATGGGATTAACTTATTTAACTTTCAAATTGTTGGATGATATCAGTTTTGGTTACTGATCATGTTGTTGATATTCATGTTTTGTCACTGATGTCAACATATATTTATGTGGAGAGGACAGACTGGCTACTTGACTGGAAGAAGTGTATGGACACTGTATAGATGATTCAGAATGATCAAAGTTGGATTTATGTAGAAGGATGTGTGTTGACCTTATTCCTAAGGTCGATTGGATTTATGTTACATATTGTGGATGTTATAGTTGATTTTGTGAAGACTGGTTTTTGGACTGTAACTGTGATTCTGGATGAACAGGTCTCTATTTTTCAGGTATATCTTTCTGAAAAAGATATTTTAGATGATGCAAGCTTATTGGTTGACAGCTGACATACATTGGAATAATGGGTTGAGTTTGATTGTTGTTTGGTTACTGGTGACGTTAGTTGTGGCGTGTATTCTAAAGAAGACCTATTTGCTGGTCGACTTCAGACATGTAGCGTGTAAAATGAATTATGAGTGTGGATTGTGGATATAGAAGCATAATTGATGGATTGTAGATGATTTTTACTTGTTATAGGTACCATTTGTATCTTAGCAAGGGGTTAAACAATTATTTTTATATTGGAAAGCCTTAATTGGCCGACCTAATTAATTATTTGTGTATTAGGAAAGCTTAACTGGCCGACCTAATGAATTATTGTAAGAGGGTATATATGAGTGATCTTTTCTTTTGAAAATATGTGATAGAGATTTAAAATAAGAGAAGTTAAAGCTGCAAATCTTGTTTGGTTGTTGGATGTAGAGAAGAGTTTATGAGAAGAGTACTTCATTGGAACTGACCAAGCAAAGATAGTTGCTATCAGACAGTTCACTGGATTGTGTATTTTCTTTATACACTTGTTTGTATTGTGAATCCTTGAGGGTGGCTTTAACCTTATTTGGGTAGTGAGCCTTGGCAGTGAGCCTACGAGTTCTTTTGACTCCTAACACGGTTTGTCTCATAACAGGGACTATGTACTGTAATGTTGTAACAAGCTCCTAACAGGGCTAAATATTTTAACATAGATACTATACTCTTAGTACATTATTTGTGGGTGTTAATTTAGGCCAGTATGTTACCTATAACAAGGTTTCCTTCACAAAAAATATTGTGTTATAGTGTTGGCATTTACATTTGTAGATTTGGTTTATAAAGTTTAAATTTTAATAATCTATATCACAACTGATTCATCCCCCCCCTTTGTCTTGTTATTCCTAACAATTGGTATCAGAGCTTGTGGTCCTTAGAGAGAAAGTTTAACAACTTGAGGTGATCCTGAAGATGACTTACTACAGGAAGGATAGTCCAAAGTTTGATACTGAAAACTTTGGCAGTTGGAAAAACAAGATGAGAACACATTTTCTATGTCTGTGAATTGATTACTAGATGATCACAAAGAAGAATGAAAATATAGTGAATGAGGATGAGTTAGAGAAGGATATTGAAGATGAAAAGAATCTATTTTCATTTAATATGGTTTCAAGGGAATCTTTGATTAGCGCACTTTCAGAAGGAGAATTTATTGAAGTAAAGGACATGGATTCTACACATGAGATTTGGACAAGATTGGAAGCATTGTATATTGGAGACAAGTTTACTAAATAGGCAAAGCTAAAAAAGTGGAAGACAAAGATGGAATCAATGAAGATGAGAGAAGATGAGAACATTAGGGCATATGGATAGATAATTGTTGAAGTGGTTAATGGTATTAGAAACTTTGGAGGTACTTACAATGAGGAAGAAGTGATTGCAAAGATACTCAGATCTTTGACACCTGCATATATAACCAAAATACAAGGTATAGAGGAGATTATACCTTTAACACCAAAATTTACCAGAGAGATGTTGATTGGAAAGCTAACTACAATTGAGGCCACAGAATTGGGAGACACTTTACCTAAAGTTGAGTCAGCATTCAAGACAACCATGCACAAGAACAAAAAGACCTTATCTAGAAATGCAAGCACCAACAGTAATGACCTAAGGGAAGAACTTGGAGCCTATGCTGATGAATGGGAACAGATACATGAAGAAGAAATAAATCTAGATGAAGTTGTGGCACTAATTGCTAGAAGAGAAAAGAGAGGTAAGGAAAAGTTTGAAGGAAAATTACCTTTGAAATGTTTTTCATGTAACAAGATTGGTCATTTTGCATCTAGATCTCCTACAAGAGTTCCTAAGCACAAACCTAAGTTTTTCAAGTCTAAGTATTCAAAAGACAAGAAATTTAATTATGTTAGTGAGGGTATATCTGACGATGGTGGTGGTGACTATGATGAAATTGGATTTATTTCTATTAAGGATGATGAACCTATGCATGAAGAAAAATCCTTAGTATCCCAAGTTGAAAATAAATTTGAATGGGTTATAGACAGTGGTTGTTTACATCATATGACTGGAGATAAAAAAAAAAAGTGAGTTTGAAAATACATGATGGTGGTGTTATCAAATTTGGTGACAATACTCCTAAGCTTATTATTGGAGTTGGATCTATTTCTTTGGATGGAAAGACTAACACTGACAATGTATTACTTGTTGATTGACTTAAGCATAATTTGTTGAGTGTTGGACAGCTAGTAGACAAGAGTTATCAATTGAAATTCATTGATGGGAAATGCTCTATCAGAAGTAAAGCATGAGACTTTATCACATCTGGTACTAAATCCAGAGGTAATGTATTTGAATTGAACACATTTGAAGCTTCTTATTTTATTGTGAAGGTTGATGACAGTTGGTTATGGAACATAATATTTTGTCATGTTAACTTTAATAACATTGTGAAGGCAAGTATGAAAAAAGAAGTAATAAATCTACCTAAAATTGTGAAGCCATCTAACACTATGTGTAGAGAGTGTGTTATGGGGAAGCAGACTAGAAGCACTTTCAAAAGAAAAGCTTATTCAGCAAAAGGGAAGTTGGATTTGGTGCATACAGATCTGTGTGGTCCTACACGAACAAGATCATACTATGGTGAAAGGTACTTTATACTATTTGTTGATGACTTTTCTAGAATGATGTGGGTTACATACTTAAGAGAGAAATCTGAAGCATTTGAAAAATTCAATTTATTCAAAGCAAAAGTTGAGAATGAATCTGGTTTGAAGATAAAGTGTTTGAGATTAGACAGAGGAGGAGAGTTTACATCAGAGCTATTTAATACATACTATGAAGAGCATGGAATATGTAGAAAGACATCATCCCCTAGAAATCCTCAACAAAATGGGATAGAAGAGAGAAGAAACATAACTATATTAGATGCTGCAAGGACTATGTTGTTGGAAGGAAATATGTCACATGTTCACTGGAGAGAAGTAGTTGGGACTGCTATGTACACCCTAAACAAAATTCAGATCAGAGAAGGTACAAGTAAGACTCCTTATGAATTATGGTTTGATCATACACCTACTATAAAATATTTTAGAGTATTTGGTAGTAAATGTAATATCAAGAGAGATGATGAGATAGGCAAGTTTGATGCTAGAAGTGATGAAGGAATCTTTCTTGTTTATTCCACTAAGAGTAAAGCATATAAATGTTTTAATCTGAGATTGAGAAAGTTGATTGAAAACGCCAATGTGAGGATAGATGAAAAGTTTCATATTTAGGAAAGGATGTATGATTGTGGTCAAATTATAGAAATGAAAGAGGTTACTGATGAACATGAAGAATCTTTGATGATTGACAATGAGATTGAAGATCAACAGACTGAAGCTACTGAGACACTGAAGAAACCAAGGTATGTTAATAAGAACCATCCTGGAGATCAAATTATTGGTGATGAAAGTAAAGGTATGGTGACTAGATCTAGAGCTAGAGATGAGATCTGTTTGATTTCTCAAGTTGAACCAAAGACTATTGATGAAGCATGTAGAGATGAATCTTGGACTAAAGATATGGAAGAAGAACTTGAACAGATAAAGAAAAACAATACTTGGAAATTTGTTCCAAGACCTAAGAACAAAAATGTGATTGGTACTAAATGGGTTTTCAGAAATAAGATGGATGGGGAAGGAAAAATGGTAAGAAACAAGGAAAGACTGGTATGTAAATGTTACTCACAACAAGAAGGCATAGACTATGAAGAAACATTTTCTCCTGTTGCCATATTGGAAGCTGTGAGATTATTTCTTGCTTAATGTTGCACATAAATACTTTAAGGTTTATCATATGGATGTGAAGTCAGCATCCTTGAATGGTGAACTAGAAGAAGAAGTTTACATTGAGCAACCTGGTGGTTTTCCTTTGACAGATGATGAAAACATGGTTTGCAGATTGAAGAAGGCACTTTATGGACTGAAATAGGCACCAAGAGCATGGTATGCAAGACTGGAAAAATATCTACTTCATCTTGGTTTCAGAAAAGGTAATGCAGACATTAATTTATATTTGAGAACTGATGAAGATGGAATCTTTATTATAGAAGTCTTTGTTGATGATATCATTTTTGGAGACAACGATAAGATGAGTAAGAAGTTTTCTAAAGAAGTGGAAAATGAATTTGAGATGTCAATGATTGGTGAGATGAATTTTTTTGTTGGTTTTCAAATTAATCAGAGTAAGAATGCTATTTTTATATCTCAGACCAAGTATCTTAAGGAAATATTGAAGAAGTTTGGAATGGAAGATTGTAAACCTGTTGGGACACCTATGGTGACTGGAAACAAACTAACTAATAGTGATAAAACTCAAAGTTTTGTTCAGACAAATTATAGATCGATGATTGGAGGTCTACAATATATAACTCACACTAGACCAGATATTACCAATGTAGTTGGAATTGTGGCTAGATATCAGGCAGATCCTAAAGAAACACATTTTGCAATATTTGAATATTTTACTTTGCAAGCTTATATTGATGTTGATTGGGTAGGTAATGTGGATGAAAGGAAGAGTACAAGTGGTGGTGAATTTTTCCTTGGAAAAATATTGGGTTCTTGGTTGAGCAAGAAGCAGAACTGTATTGCTCAATCTACTGTTGAACCTGAGTATGTTGCTACTGCAATAAACTATACACAAGTTGTTTGGATGAAACAAATGTTGAAAGACATTGGAATAATTTTTAAAGAACTAGTGGTTATCCATTGTGATAATGATAGCACAGTGAATATGTTGAAGAATCCTATAATGTATTCAAAGACTAAACATGTTTCTATTAAGTATCATTTCTTGAGGGAGAAGGTAGCAGATAAAGAGATTAAACTAGAATATATCAGCACAAAGGAACAGATAGCAGATATATTTACTAAACCTTTGCCAAAAGATGCTTTTGAATATCTTAGAGGCATGCTTGGGGTGGTGGCCCCTCCTAGTGGTAATTAAATGATACATATATGCATCAGTCCAGTGGATCTCAGAGCTATATCATTCTCTGGACTTGATGTATGGATCTACTCCTCAGGGGGAGTGATCACAGAGAATACTATGGAGTACATTTGGGTGATATTGCACCTGGTTGATGGATATGAAGATTTGAAAAAGATACACCTTACAAAAGACTACAAATGAGTTATGGCACCCTTTTCCATTATTGCCAAAGGGGGAAGGAATCTATGTGAAAATCCCTACTGTTTTGAGATTTTTTTTGAGGATATTGAGAAGATTGTATTGAGAGAGAGTACTTTTGGATTGATGCATATGGATTTTCCCATATGTTTCCATCAATGAAAAAGGGGGAGATTTTTGGATGATATCAGTTTTGGTTACTAATCATGTTGTTGATATTCGTGTTTTGTCACTAATATCAACATATATTTTTGTGGAGAGGACAAACTGGCTACTTGACTGGAAGAAGTATATGCATACTGTACAGATGATTCAGAATGATCAAAATTGGATTTATGCAGAAGGATTCATTTTGACCTTATTCCTAAGTTCCCTTGGATTTGTGTTACATATTACGGATGTTACAGTTTATTTTGAGAAGACTGGTTTCTGGAATGTAACTGTATTCTCTATAGAGCAGGTCTCTATGTTTCAGGTATATCTTTCTGGCGAAGATATTTTAGGTGATGTGAGATTACTAGTGGAAATCTAACATATGTTGGAATAATGGGTTGATTTTGATTTCTATTTGGTTACTGGTGACGTTAGTTGTGGCGTGTATTCTGAAGAAGACCTATTTGTTGGCCGACTTCAGACATGTAGCATGTAAAATGAATTGTGAGCATGGATTGCGGATCTGGAAGCATAATTGATGGATTATAAATGATGTTTACTTATTATAGGTACTGTTTGTATCTTAGAATGGGGTTAAACAATTATTTGTATATTGGAAAGCCTTAATTGGCTGACCTAATTAATTATTTGTGTATTAGGAAAGCTTAACTGGCTGACCTAATCAATTATTGTAAGAGGGTATATATGAATGATCTTTTCTTTTGAAAATATGTGATAGAGATTGAAAAGAAGAGAATTGAAAGCTCTTAATCTTGTTTGGCTACTGGATGTAGAGAAGAGTTAATGAGAAGAGTACTTCATTGGAACTGACCAAGCAAAGACAATTACTATCAGACAGTTCACTGGATTGTGTATTTTATTTATACACTTGTTCAGATTGTGAATCCTTGAGGGTGGCTTTAACCTTCTTTGGGAAAAGAGCCTACTATTTCTTTTGACTCCTAACAAGGCCTATCTCCTAACATGGACTATGCATTGTAATGTTGTAAAAAGCTCCTAACAAGGCTAAATCTTTTAACAGGGATACTATACTCTCGGTACATTATTTGTGGGTGTTAATTCCCACCAGGGTTTTACCTTTAACAGGGTTTCCTCGACAACAAATATTGTGTTATAGTGTTGGCATTTACTGTGTTATCATTTACATTTGCATATTTGGTTTATAAAGTTTAAATTTTAATATTTATATCACAATTGATTCACCCCCCCCTCAGTTGTCTTGTGGACTGTTATTCCTAACACAAATATGGGTGTCTCGAAATTGAATAATGATCAATTAGCCTCCCTCCATATGGATCCACATAAACTCTAGATTATTGCACAAATTGACCCCTCAATAAGCTAATTGAAGCTTTAATTCATTTTTTTATGAATTTGAAAAAATCTAAAATCATCTTTTTCTTGTAGTGTTTGATACTAAATGCAAGTTATTCTAAACAACACAAGTATGTTGACTTTAATTGATATATAACTCTTTTTCCATGTATTTCCTTTTGATTTGATATTGTAAATTAGAGCTAAAATTAATCATTTTGGAAATAAATATGAATTCATAATGTTGGAAGCTCTCTTTTCCTTTTCATTCACAAACAAAATACAAGAAAAAAGCATAAATGTTTCCCCTATGTAAAGATAAATTAAACAAACACAACTACAACTCTTTTTCTTTCACAAACAATCTCTTAGCCTTTCAACATCTAAGAGGATTGAATTAATTTAAATTTGAATTCATCCTTTCTTTAATGAAATAATACAACATTTTTTCATGTCCTTCAATTTATTTTTAGTTTAAATTCACCATTTTTCATGAGATTTGAAGAAAAAAAATTTAGAAAATATATTATGCTTTGAACAAAAGTTGATGGAGATATTTCCCAGAAACAAAACAATTCTAAATATCCTACAACTAAGCTCAATAGAATTTTAGTTCCTAATATGAACCTACTCTAATATTTTAGATTTCTTTCACAAGTAGTAAAAAAAAATAAACAAAAAGAAATCTACTATTAATTAAAACAAAATCAAATTAAAATAGGCATATTTGGGAGTAAATGTATGCAAGGCCTAAAGAGATTTGGTGGTTGGATTAAGTTCTTAGTAATAAATAGCAGGTTTTCCTTATTTCAACTTCTATATTTGACTCTTGTGATGGTAATAGAAAAATTCTACGAGTTGATTTAGGCGATGTCAAATAAGCTTGATCATTGTATGGATGGAAGATTGAACAATTTGCAATGCTTTTGTAAAAGAATGATATTGAAAGGTTCAAAACTATGATTTGATCACCAATTTGGGAGATCTAGAAATTTAGAAGCTTTAATGGGCCTCAAAGAACTCATTCTCCTCCTTCAAGGGTCAAGGCGGTGTCATGGATTTCGCCTACTAAAGGGTGGATACAAATCAATTTTGATGGGGCCTTAAAGGGTAACTTGGGACCATATAGGGAGGGATTTGTAGTGCGAGACTGGAAAAGCAACATCTTGGTGATTGGTGCAAGAATATTGAGGGATGGAACTAATAATGGAGAAGAGGTATAGGCTACTCTTATTTCCATACAAATGGAAAAGTTTCTGAATGTTGCCAAAGTTCATCTAAAAGGCAATTCATTAATAATAATCAATCCAATTATTGAAGGGGAGTTTGGATTTTTGTATCTTAATAAACATATTAGACTGATTAAATCTCTTTTGGAGTCCTTTGTGGAATTCTAAGTAACCCACGTGTTAAGAGAAGGGAACGAGGCCGCATACATAATGTCAAAAGTTAAAATTTCACTAAAAGATCAAGACAAGGAAGAGATGACAATTGGCTTTCACAACATAGTAGGGAAGGACCTTGACCGAGACATGAGATTATAGTGCAAAAAATGGGGAGAGGTGGTTTATGGGGTCAGGATCCCTTGGCCTACTTGAGAGTCATGGATATTTAATTTGAAACTTTTCATTTCATAAGATGAATTTCAAATTTAAATTTGAATACTCTTTTATCATTATAGGGACATTTGAAAAGTAGTAATCATGATTGGAATACATTTAAAACTTTGGAGGCTAAGGTGGAAAGTACACATGCATCATTTGAAGTCACAACAAAAATTAATCTTGCACATAAGAAAAACTAAGGATGACATGGGTTATAAATGGTGTGTATATGTAATTTATATGGAAGTGTCTAGAGGAATTTTTTATGGTTGTGGAATGAAAATGGATTAACACTTGTTTCCTATTGCCATGTGAAGTGTTTTTGGCATCCAAGTGGTTTGGTGAATAGATCTTTCAATAAGGAGAAATATGGAATCTTAATTCTCTTTACATATCCACAATTAGTTGCAAGCTCTTAGGGGTGAAGTAAGCTTTAAGAGAATGAGAGGTCTTCTCCAGATTGATGATCCTCACTTCTAGAATTTTGTAGATGTGATCTTCAATGAAGGGTTTATGAAGACAAGATATTTCTTCAGTACAAATATTGAAATTCCATATGTTTTTCTCACATGGGATCTCTAATTGGGGATGAAGGAGGAGGTAGTGTGGATAATGAGAACTAGTATAAAGCCTCAATGTATCTAGGAGGATGATACCAATTATTGCAGTGGAAAATCCAAGTGTGGGTTTGAAGATAGAGGAGGGTTTATGGTGAGTAGTGGAAGGGAATAATCAGAGTTTCAAGGCATTTTTGGTGTGAAGTACTTCAACTCAAAAAGAATCTCACATTGCAAAGCCAAGGGGTGGGAGATGTTGAAGGAACTTTTGTAGATGTTGGAGGAGGATAATTGTTAGATTGCACAAAAAAAAAGGAGTTCCAAGAGGGTTTGGCTGGACACAAAGGGTGGTCGCTTCACTCTAAAAAATTACAAGGGAGTTCCTTACAAGGTCAAGATTTGCAAGTGGGCCACTTTTTTCTTTTACCTCTCTTCAATGGTGGATAGTATTTTCTTTTTTAATGTCTCTTATATAGTGTCTCAGTTTGCCCAATTTTGTTTATGATAGGGCTTATAGAACTATTAGCCAAAGTTGTTCAATAGTAGCAGAAGTTATTTTTTTCCCATTTTGTATAGGCATGGGCATGATTTTCATATAGTTGGAGTTGTTTGGCTCATTTTGTATAGGATTGGGCATGGATATTGATGGTAGAATACTAGTTAAAAGTAATAGACGATAACTTTGGAGGTAGGGATGGATATCATGATAGACTCAATTATCATAAGTATTTTGGATTATTTTATAATAAAAAAATATTACTATTAATATTTAAAAAAAACCTTTATCACCAATCAAAAAAATCAAGGCATTTTGTGCCTAGGGTGAATAATGATGATTTATAATGCTTTAGTAATATATAGAGTGATCTTGGGATAATAATCACAAAGATGACAATTTTCACAACTTGAACAAAGTTGCATGTACACATTACTCAAACAAAATACTTATGCACTAGTATTTTTGTCCTTTTTTATTGATAGTTATAGCTAATGAAATTTAAGTTGGGTATATTTAAAATTATCCTAGTGAGTTAGGGAATATGTAGGAAGCACCCTTTTTTTATATTTCTCATGAATAGATCAAAGGGTCTAGGCAATAAGTTCCCCCCTTGAGGTACATTCTCCAATTTTGATTGTTAGTAGTTCACCCTAAGAAAGTATGTGTTCACCTTGATGAACTACTTATGCACAATACCCATGTTTTAATTTACCCTTAATGAATACTATGTTCACCCTTTGGTGAGAGTGGTCAATACTCTATTCACCCTTGGAAAAATGAGTGAAGGAAAATAATAAGCTATATTATTTTATGTTTTCTCATTTTTTTAATATTTTCAAGGGACACTATAATTTTTTGAAAGTTTCATATTTTAATAACATGCTTTTGTATGATTCTTAGATTTGATGAATTGGAACATGGGGGTAGGGCTATCTTGTTAAGGTTTTAAATAGCCTCTTTGAAGTAGATAAGAAAAATGTAGATTGTGAATGAGATACAATTTCTAAAATCCTTCTCATTCATCTATCAAGTTAGATTTTCTCTAACATTCAGATAATCATAGGTACACATTCTAGTTTCTAAACATATTTGACAAGTAGATTATTTGATCCAATACATAAATATATTAAATTTAAAATATACCAATTATCTTGTAACCTACACTATTTTTAGAATGTGTACACTAGGTCATATATTACACTAAAAACAAACATTCGATAGAAGTGAAAGACTACAATATAATAAGGATTGTAAAAAAAGAATATTTGTACAATGTGTTATGCATAGAGATGTGGCTAGTTAGGATATATTTTCTAGTACCTTGTAGAATGTAAATTTGTACATGTGTCCAATACTTAATCTCTCAAAAATAAGTTGATATGTGTCTACATATATGGCAGACTTTGCAAATTGCTCTCTAGAATACACAAAGGAGGGTATCTTAACTCAATGGTTCTAAATATAGTGAAATATAGGATGATGTCATATATTGAACTTATATGATACTAATTATTTGGCACATTAACATCTGTTCAAAATTTTTGGTACCAAATATTTGACTATCACAATGGAAGTCATTGCTTCTCCAGAAGGGGCAAATGATGCAAGTGTAACCACATGCACAACCTCAATCTCCTACACTATGTAGTTTTCATACTCATATCAACATGTGTCATAGATTCATAATGTAAATATATGCATAATCCTATCATGCAATACAACTCCATGCATCATTCTCATGTGTTTTTATGTAAAATTACTTGCATGCATAATGTAGCCTTGAACAGGAGTGCACATAAATTCACCTACCTATAAGTGTAGCACTACATGAATTTGACATGTTGTGTTTGCAACACATGTTTATGCCAAATAATTGAAAATGTACAAGTTCAACACATGTTGTCATCTTATATTGCACTATAATTGGCACCATACAAGTTAGGTACCTAACACCTTATCCACATCGACACTACCACTTAAGTGCAATTTAGGAAGTGATTTACTATTATATAAATGACTTAAAGGTGTAGACTATTATGGGTCCTGACAAGTAGGCCATGTTAGGTATCAATTTGAAATGATATCTCATGCATATATAAAAGGAGAAAAACTAATGGGATAAAAATTCCTCTCCAAAAGAGAGAAATGATACAATAAATTGATGAAATATGGAGGACTCAATGATACGCCAAGGATTACATCCATCACAAAATTATAATGATTTATCCCTATATATGAAGGAAATAAAAGAGACTATGGATCCCCCCAAAATGAGATAACCTACTACAAAGAAACACTGGAAGCACATTAGGGTAAACTCCAAAACCTTAATTGTAGCAACAAAGACAACAATTTGAAGCTTGGAAATATTATAATCTGACTATGCAATAATAATGATTGACCATCTTTTTGTTAAGGAGCATTAGAATTTTTTTTGATGAAACAACCCTGGAATCTAATTAAATCAACATTAGATTGACGCTATCTAAAATTGAAATGAAGTGAATGGATCAAAACACCACCTACCTAATTAATAAGATGTCGAAGTAATCCTCTAGGATACCCATAACACAAACACTAAAATAAAATATACCCAACTCTGGAATTAGAAAAAGTGCATTCATGGTTGGATAGAGCTCATTAATGCCTTTCCAACACTACAAGAACCACAAAAATATAAGATTGTGGAAAAAAGTTATGAGCTCAAGAAAAAAATGGAGACATGACTTTAAATAGAAAACATTAACACCAAGAAATAATATCTAGAAGAATAACTTTCTCCATTGGAAAGTACATAGAAGTAAACTTTTGATGATATATCATTTTTAAAAAATAGACACTATGGCAAAATGTTATGATGAATTCCCCAATTTGGGTTAAATTGCTAAAAAAATGCAAAAATAATCACATTAGGGGCTAGCCCAGGTGAATATATGACCTTCGCTAGTGGCTAGGCAAAAAAGGACCCTATTACTAGCAGTAATGATGTTGTTGAGGTGGGTTGATGGAGGGGTTGTGATCCATAGGTTGCTTTGCCTGTGCAGGCACTAAAAATTACCCCGTCGCGTGCACACACCAATTTTACTAGTTTTCATCTTAATTAATTAAGTATTTTTATTATTTGATTAATTTGTGTCTTTCTTCTTATTTAAAATTTAAAATTCATCTTTTCCCTCCAATTCAATAATTAAATAGTGTTAATTAATTATTTAATTATTCAGCTTCTAATTAATATTCTTTAGAGATTTCATAAGTATTCTTTTGAAAATTAATTAAATAGTTGTTATTATTTAATTAATCTCTTTCTCTCAGTTTAATTATATAATCATATTATTTAATTAAAAGATTCCTCGTTATTATTATCACCACAATTAAGTGATAATTCCAATTATTTAATTACATCTTCTAAAATTAAATAAATGACCAATATTTAATTTTCCATTGCTCTGTTATCAACTAACTCTTCTGAAAATAAATAAACTTGATTTATTTATTTATTCCTCACATGCACAATTAAATAAATTTTTCAATTTATTTAACACTAATTATTCTTTTACTTCCACCTCTCCTAACTGTCATAGACTACCATTCTTTCTTCCCATTCAATTTAGTCTACCGATTAATTAATCTAGTCTTCTCTTCAATCAAATTAGTTCATTGTCTAATCTATCCAGTCTACTTCCAATCAATTGATTTAATTGTCCAATCTATTATGTCATGCAATTTCTTAACTGACAATTAGTCTCACTTCTTTGATCAATCAAACCAAACATCTATTCAATCAAGCGTTGTCATCTGGTTAATCACTTCTAGTTATCTATCCAATCACCCAACCCTAATTGAAGTCCAAAATTCTATTTAAGGAGACTTAATTCTCATAATTTGACAACTACAGACTTGAATTCTCATGTTGTCACAACTGAGCAATTCTTAGAGCCCATGTTTCCATTGAGAATGAGAGAACCAAGGGAGGATTTTGGTTTGTTTGCATTTGAGATTGATTTGATTATTTAGATTGTTTTTCTTTCAATTTAATATTCATTATCTCTTTACCATAGGATTATTTTATTGTAGCAATCTAGATATTTGTGGTTGGATTTGACTTGGTTGTTGCAAGTTTTCAGATATTTTACCCCTATCGACATCTAGTGAACCCAACATGAAGCACTTGCTTCTAATTTTCATAATATTTTTAGTTTCTATGTAGATATAGGGATTCAATGCATTCATTTATCATTCAACACAATTGTATGATAGAGAGTCTATAATTTGACACATCTGCCAAGGACACAACGTTGCTTTCTAAATGTCGCAACTGCACTGTTAAAATGAAATACTTTCTAGAAACAAAGTTGCATCTATCTATAACTTGATGCAACTGACTCATACAGATGCCCAAAAACCATAAATACAAAAGGCCAAATTGAGGTATCCTCCTTAGTACAAAAGAAGAAAATAAGAAGTCAAGAGCAATTAGACCTTCAAACAAGCAGTAAAAGTTGAATAATGTTGAAAGGACATTGAATTTCAAGAGGTATTCAATGGTTATTTTTGAAAGGTAATGGATTATTGCAAGAAATATGATTTGTTCATTAATATGAGTTCTCTCCATACTGATGATTTCTAATTTCTAGATCTAGTTCTTTTTTATTAGAATAGATAACATTCGATTTGTATCTTTTGGTGAGGAAGCAGCTCCTATGTGCTTTTAAAAATAATTCACAGCTTGTTTTGGAGCTTTAAAATGAACTTTTTCCTTTTCTACCTATTTTTAGAATAGATAACATTTTGATTTGGGATTAATTAATTGAGGCTCCCATTTGGTGTGTTTGGTGTGCTTGCACGCTCTATTTAGGCTAGTTACCTTTTTTCTTTTATTAAAGAGGCATGTCTGGGGATTTCATCACCCCAAGGAATGACCTCAAACTAGTAAATCCCCTCAATTGGTATATAAATAAGACTATGAATAAACTCTAGTTTTGTACGTGATTAATCTCAGGCATGCATTTTGCTAATAGCACAGATTGGGTGAACGTGTCTAAGGAGCTGACATGACCAACCAAATACTTAAGTGTCTCAAACCTGTTATCCAATTGGGCAAGTGTCATAGACTTTATTAAACACCATTTCTTTAGAAGCCCAAATCCTTCCTACTTGTTGATGTAGGGTTTGCGATTACATGCATCTCAATGACGCCCCTCATGTATCCTTGTTTTTTGTGAGGCCTACCCCATCCTGTCATAGCTTAGCACTATTTTCCCTTATCATGATTTTTAGTTGACACTAATTTTAAGACACTTCACTACAACATTTGGGGTCAAATTTCAATGCCAATTTGCGACAACGCTACCATTTGTGTGTGATTTTTGTGTTTTTTTCAAGTGCCCCCGATGTTTTTGTAATAGAAATGATACCGTCGTAATTGTGACACCCTCTTGATTATAAACAAAAAAGAAAAGAAAAAGAAAGGCTCATTTTTTATCGAGTTGTGCATGCGAGTGGAAGAGGGCCCTAATTAGTAAACTATACCATTGTGCAAAGAGGGCTCTTATTGTATTGAATCCAGTAGTCACAACTGAAGAATGCAATAGCTCCTTCATCGCTGGTTAGCACTTGTGTTACCCCGGGTTCACAATTCAGCTGGTTTCCTTCACGTTTAGGGTATAACAACTTGTAATTTCTAAATTTTTTGATGTTCAAATTATTTCATTTGCGGTAGCAACGTATTGAAAAGTAATTTTTTTAATTCTATCAACGAATTCAAGTATAAGATCAACAAGCCACCGCGTACTCACCATTTGAGGTATGTCTTATTTTTTAGCCTTTGGTTAAGAGCATATTACATGACTAGAGGCATATACCCTAAGATGGCCTAATTGATATTAGTCAATATGATGAGCATATTACAACTTTTTTGTCCGAGGACCTAATGAGAACATATGCTTGATTTCATCAGAGGTAGGGATCCCTTTAGCTGATATTAGTCAATATGATGATCACCTGCGTTAAGATTTAGAAAGATGTATAGGTGAGTCACAACATTTTGTTTATTTGGCCAGCGTTGCAAAACCTAATCCATCTACTAATTATTTTTCTATTAAACATGTTGATTAACCATGTGTGTCCATATTTCATCTCTTTCCAATTCAATGTCACAATTCTATCCCTGAGCAACCTGGCAAATTTGGCGTTTGATATCTCTATCATTACTGTGACTTGTGAGGAAATATCAAAGTGTGTGTCTCTTATACGACTCAGTAAGCTTTCTTCTTACCCTATTAAATATCTCATTATTTCTTACTTTCCAAATGTGCCATAAATATTCAGTAGTAAAAGAAAGCCAAAATAAGCTATGCGTATTTTTCATGCCTCCAACTTAGCCAAAACAATCTCAATACAAATATTGGTATAATTGTTACTCCAAACATGAAATCCATTGCAAATCATATAGCAAGTATCTTTAGAAAAGAGACAATAAAAAAAAATGTGTACAATGATATTAGTTTTCCTGCATATAGAGCACAAATAAGAATTAAAACCATGCATTTATATGGAATCCTTTCGAGGATCATTACCACCTGAAACAAGTCTTTTTAGTTTCCAAATTTTTAGTCCATAATATCATAATTTTAGTTTCTGAAAGTGTTTTTGTAATATTATATTCTCAACATTAATATTCCAAGATCCATTAGTATGCTCAAATATAATAAAGTTGTTAGAAAGAGTTTTGTATATGTCTTCAGCTTTAGTTTTGCACAAAAGGGATTCATCAATCCATTTTAAAGTCCTTGAAATGTTTCTATTCCCCAACATAGGTGATAGGAAAGTTAAAAACCATACAAGCTTAGTATAAGTCCTCCAATTCGATTGAGGCATATGGTACCTCGTGCAAAGAGTAGCCCAATCTAGTTGTTGAACATTACATAAGATATATTTAAAGCATTTGATGCCAAGTCAGGGCCACTTTTTGGTAGAGAAGCCTTATAATAGTGCAATTTGCTTTCCCTTATGTTCCAAGTTCCACTAGATATAATTTTGTCTATAAACATTTCTCTTATCTATTAAAAAGAAAAATTTAGTAACTTATCTTGACTAAGGCCCATGCCTTAGACTCTACAATACATTGGGTCATATGCAGATAACTACTTGCCTACAAGTAAGGAGGTCACTGAGAGACATGTTCTTCCATTGTTTGGCACCTTTTGGGACTGCCAAAGAGATTATGTTTATTGAACCCTTCCATGGTTCAACCCCTTCAATAGCCCTGAAAAATCCACATGATAACAAGAGTTATCCCTTGCTTCCTCAAGTCCTTTAACCCCAAACGACCAACCCTCTTTTCCACATAGCACTAGTCCTATTTGACCGAGTGCTTCCTCTTCTTATCCTTACCATATAATGAAAAGAATGCTCTGATTTTTTTCCAAATGTCATTTATTTAATAATTGAATACACACGAATAACTTCCAAGATGGAAAGTCAACAACCACCATTGGAGGGAAAACGGTTAGGATTTAGCTATCAATAATTATAGATTTCATAACTTAGAATAGATGACAATACAATGCTCAAGAGACCCATTTCTTCTTCCAAAAATGTTTGAATTTTTTGGCCAATGATATGTGGTTGTCGTGGAGGACTTTAGGGAAAAGTAAAATTTTGTTAGGGATATCAATAAGACCATATTTCTCTCATTTTGTTGAAGGAACAAATTTCATTCTTTGTAGATTAACACCTAATCTCTCCTTGTAACTAAATTTATTAAATTATTCCCATATTCCTCTCAATCTGGTGATACAACACTTTTGAGAAAGGTGACGATAAGGGAGGATGATAGAATCAAAGAAATATCAATCTACTATATTAAAGTCTTTGGTCAAAGCTTGAGTATTGAGAAGCTCATTCAATCTTTTCCTTTAATTGTGAATTGTCCACCTAGCAATGAATTTTATTCAATTGTGAATTATCCACCAAGAAATTCCCCCTCATTAGTTGGGACAAAGTCATCACGATCGAGGAAATAGGAGGAGTGAAACTGAAAAGAATGAAAAGACAAAATTTGGTCTTGGGAGAAAATTTAATTTGGAAAAGCATAAAGAACCCTAGATATTATTGTGCAATATTTTAGAGAGTACATACAAAGATAATGAAGATACTAATAGAGTCTTGACAATTTAAAATTCAACTAGGGATTATGAAGTTTAGAATTTTATGTGAGAATGCAGATCAATTATAACAAAGCACTTGTCTTGGAAAGTCAAAAATGGGGTGTAAATTGAATTTTGGGAGCATTCATGGGAGGGGCATGTTCCTTTTAGGGAGGTGGCCATTCTATAGGAGGAAGTGGATT
>MU226021.1:1093267-1108126 GCA_018584345.1 Thuja plicata
TCTTCACCCTCTTTCCATGGTTTTCTATAAATTGGACCCCTTTTTCCTCATTTGAGAGGATGATTTTTGAGAGCATCAAACTTATAGTGAAATTTGCATTGATTATTACATGCTTTTGAGTTTAAATTGCATAATTAGATTAATTTCAATTTGGAGTAATGATATGTTGATTTCATTTGCAATTCATTTATATATCTAACATCTCAATTTCATCTCTCAAGCTTTCTAGTTTACATGCAATTTCAATTCTAGATTAAGAGCATTTGAATTCTAGATTAAGAGTATTTCATTTCTTAGATTAATTGCAATTTCATTCCATAGAGTAGTTGCAATTTCAATTCTAGACTAGTTGCATTTGATTCCATAGATTAATTGCAATTCATTTCTAGATTAAGAGCAATCTCATTTCATAGATTAATTTTAGTGCATTCATGGATTAATGGCAATTTCATCTTCTCTCATGCTTTAAAAATCCTCCATGTTAGCAATGGTCAGGTTGTTGGCTCTTGTTCTGAGAGTAAATTTGACATCCCCAACTGATTAGGAGGTAGCAAGTCACTTCAATTGAATTTGTAGGATAAACAATCCATGTTTGTCTTTGTGAATTGAACAATTGAGTAAAGACTATGCTGAGTTTGTGCCTGATTTAGAGGCCACAATTCAAGCACACACATTTTGGCGCCCACCATGGGGCAGAAAAAATGATTTCTGGCCTCATTTTCAAACTTTTTGACAGTGTTTTGGGAACTCTGTCATACGTCTGTACAAAACTAGTATGAAGTATAGCGTGAAATTTTGCGTCGAGCCACATGAAGTTTTTCTCTTTGTAGCACTCTTTCGTGTGAAGAAACAAAAATCTCGCGCGCTTTGAAGAAATTTCTCGCGTGCAGCGAAGTACTTTATCGCGCGAACTTTAGCAGACAGACATTTAAATTTCCAGAATTTGTAATTTGCTGCTTTTTTCTGACATCTGTTTTCTGCTGTGATTTTCCTATTTCTAATTTCTGCTATAGCATAACAGTGGTTTGCAATTTCGCTTGTCAAAGATCAAAAAACTTTCTAACAGTTTGCTTGTAGGACGATTGTCAAAGGCATAATTAAAACGTCATGTTTGTTTACTGTTTTTCATTCACATAGTTTAAATAGGGCTTTGTTAAAATTTAGTAAGGATCTCGATAGAAAGGTAGGGGAATAGGCTCTTCATTACATGGAAGTGATGCCCATGGATGAAACTGAGACCTAGATGTTTCTAGCATGACAGATACTTGGGGAAGCAAAGCAAGATAGCGAATCTTTAGCACTTCTACTTGTTAGGGGATTATCCTCTTCTCTCTTTGAGAGAATCAGAAACCCAAAGAATTGTGGATTTGGTGGAGTGAAACTATCTCAGTGATGAATATGCTTGATGTGTTTAGGTGAGGTGAGAAGGTAGAGAAGTATGCTCTTCTCTCATTGAGAGAATCAGAAAATCAAACCCTTGAATCTAAACCAAGTTGTGTCACCTTTAGAGGGCCTGTTAGAAGTTAAACCTCTGGGAATGACCCAAGTGAGTATACACCTTTCACTGGTGATTCCACCTCACTCTAATAAATTCAGCTTTGTTGAGTCCAAAGACTCCAAATCCATGGTAACTTCTTTCTCATGATTTTGACTATCATCATGGGAAAGCCTTGTTTGTCGTACTGAGCGGCACCGCTCCCAGCCTTGCTTGCAAGGGTGTATGACTTACAAGTGTTGGTGTGGCTGCAAGGCCCCAGCTCTATATCAGAAGCACCAAAGGTTATTATGAATGAAAGCCTACTAAACACTCTCTTAGTTAGATTCCTACCTAGTTCACCTCTGAAAGGAGACATAATCTGTGCACAGGGAGGGGGAAGAATCTCTCCCCTAGATTCTTGACATAGGTATGCACCTGGATGCTTGAAGTGGTATATGATGTTGGCCCCTATTTAAGGGTAACCTTTGAACATATATACTTAGTCCTTGGAAACACCAAAAACATGGGTGCTCTTTTGAGGGTGACACTGTTGTGTGAGGTGCACGCATACGCATAAGATAGCGGGGCACAGATTTTGTCTTCTCAACCAATTTTCTTTGTAGGGATAGTTGAGTGTTTTTTCTTGAGTCTTAAACTATCCGAATCATCATCAAACAAAGACTCCCATTATTCTGCCAAGTTGCTTTGTCCTTGGTAGAATGTTTACGACTACTATTTGTGTCACTACTGTTTGATTGAAACTTCATGTTTGTAAATAAGTGCTTGTCACCTTGAAATAGAGATTGATGATTTGTATCATCATAAAACTGCCCTGAAACTGAAAATTTTGTCAGAAAACAGTTCCTGCTGTGTCTCAAAATCTGGTTTTATCTTGAAAACTGAGTCTGTTTACCAAAATTTGGTCTTTTCTCGCACGAACTTTCAGAAACCTAGCACTTGCTCACGTGAGCTGGTATTTTCTCATGCAAATTTTAGCACTTTCTCATGCGGCGAGGCATTTCCTCATGTGAATCTGTAGCTTGGCATCCAAAACAGTGACCTTTTTCCCATTAACTGGTGAACTTTCTGCCTGATCTACCTTTTTGTCTGGGATCTGATTGCTTATTTCCTCATTGTCTGCAGTCTGAAACTAGTTGTTTCAAGTTACGAACTGACTGATTCTTACTCAAACTTTTCTTGTCTCTTTGTCTCCATCCTGTCTTTTTGTGTTTTTTGTACCTTGCAACATGATAGTCATATCTCAGCTGTTCTAGCCATACTTTCGACAATTCGTGTCGGGTGCATCTCACACCTTGGTTGTTCTAGCCTATTACCTCTTTTTTTCGATATCTCTAGAGAGAGTTCTGAGTCAGATCTTAAGTTTCCTCTTGTATCAACTTTGTCTATGTCTGTTACGACTAGGAGCGGTAACATTTTTCCCATACGTGGTTCCAGAGTAGGTAGAAGTAAACCTCGCAATCAAGGAAAAGGTCATTGTGAACCTGTTATTCAAGTTGATAATCAAGAGGGATCCTCACGTTTATCTTCCCCACTTAGTATAGATCCGAGTCCTAACCAGAAACCAGTGCTTCAGTTTTTTTCTAATCCTTTGTTTCAAGATCAACATAATCCATTTCTTTCAGATCAACTAGGCTTCAAAAAATCACATGTTTGGGTTGATCCTATTAACGATACTCGCTGCCTTAGTGATCCTTTCTAACACTTCAATCCCTTTGATTCACCGAAGAGCACATTGGCTACGAGTCCTCCACGCGATACTCACACTCATACTGAAGGAGTGCATACAGAACAATCTTGCGTTGACAAGATGACATCTCCTTTCGATTACATGCAAGGTCACGACCAATCCCAACATGAACAAGGTCATCAAGAAGAAGAGCATCACCAAGGTCAAGATCAGACTTATAGTATTTATGAAATCCTTGGTAACGATGATGAGCTAATAACTCAAAATGACATAGACACAACAAATTATAATAAATCTCTCATCAAAATGATGGAAATACTCCTTGCGAAAGACAAAGAAAAATACTTCCTAGATTTGGCAAAACAAGGGGTCAAGTTACCCACAAACTTCCAAGTGGAAACGCTTGTCGCTAAAGAAGAGGAAATTGAAACCTCCAAATTGCATAAAATAATTCAAGACATGCAAGGTCAAATCAGTCAACTTATGAAGGATAAGGACAAACCCATGAAATAGTTTACAATGGAAAGCATATGTCCTTTTCCGTTTGACAAGAGTATTGTTATGCCACCTTTCCCCAAAGGTGTAGAGCTTCCAAAATATGAAAAGTATCTAGGTACCACTGATCCTCAAGATCATTTAAGAGAATTTGGTGCCTTATTGATGGATTTTATACATGATCAAACATATTTGATGCATCTTTTTCCATGAAGTTTGGGTGGACCCGCCATGGAGTGGTTCTCACGACTACCCACTGGTATCAAGACTTTTGACAAAATTGCCAATCTCTTTATACAACATTATTCTCACAATATTCAACATCCTGTCAATATAAGAGACCTTTGCAACCTCAAGCAAAGGCAAGGGGAACCATTTTTAACATTTCTCCAAAGATGGAGAAAACTTTTCACAAAGTACCCTCACAAAATACCCGAATCTGAGAAACTCGATATATTCTTGGATAATCTCACCCTTGATTTCGGGTATCAAGTCCAACTTCAAGGTCCCCTTAATTTTGATAGTATGATAAAACAAGCTGTGAGAATAGAAGCATTCATGGTTAAAAAAAGGTGAATTGACCTTGAATAAAGATAACAAACAAAACCCCTCATCTTCCAACAAAGATAAAGGGAAATTTTCCAACAAAAATAGGGATGTCGTGAATGATGGGGTGGTTGATAGCGTGACTTTGACTTCTTCAAAACCGGTCTTCAATCTCACCTCTAGTATACAAGTGACCAAAGCTGTTGAAAAGGCTGCAACCAATACTCAACAACCTTCTAGATTTTCTGGCAACAAACCTTGGGCACTGCGACCCAAACGTGAATTTACCTCTTTGGGAGAACCGCTTGATGTGGTTTTCAAAACTTTGGTGCAAAATTAGATTCTTTCTCCTTTGGAGAAACATTTATATGATTCACAACCATGACCTCATTGGTGGAATGAGAATGCTTACTGTGACTACCACCAAAACAAAGGTCACAAGACTGCTACATGTCTCCAATTGTGTCATAAAGTCCAAGATTTGATTGATAACAAGGTTATCATTGTGGAGAATCATAACAATAATTTGGATCATCAATCATTCAAAGATCCCTTTCCTTGTCACGAGAAAGGCGAGTCCTCCAACGCTCATAATAATAATGCCAAAGTTAATTACGCACATACCACTTATGATAAAGTTATCAACATGATTGAACCAGTGGAAGTGGAATATTGCAATATGTTTACTAGCAAGGGAAGTGGGAATGCTTCTAAACCAAGAACCTCATTTGTCTTGAGAGGCCCTAGGTCTCAATTATCAAAATCTAAAACATCTTGAGATTGTGCGAACATTGTTACTAGATCTCAGGCTAAAATCACTATCAAGGGTCCTAACCCTTCTGCTGCTACGTCCGTGCCAAAAAAAAATATGGATAAGACTATTGTTGGCTCTACCAACAAGACCATGAAGGTGGTCCCTACACCTCCTACTACTGGTTATAGCATTCTTGACCAGCTTCAAAGGACCAATGCTCAGATAACTATTTTTGAACTATTGAAGATCTCGCCTGCTCATAGGCAGATTCTGGACAAAGCTCTCATAGAAGCTAATGTCCCCAAAGATATCAATCTGGATCAGTTTCAATCCATGGTGGGTCACTTGACTTCACTACATTATTTTTCCTTCTCTAAAGAAGATGATCACTCAATTAGTCACCCGCACAATGCTCCCCTGCATATAGAAGTCATGATCAGCAAACAGCTAGTCCGTCGCATTCTCATTGATGATGGTGCTGGTCTTAATATTTTCTCTGCCCACTTTCTTGCTCAGCTAGGTTATGGTGAAGACCACATAGATTCTCGCAAAAGAATTACCATAAAATCCTATCATGAAGAAGAGAGAAAATCTAAAGGTCTAGTGGTGCTTCCCATTCGGGTTGGACCGATTGAAAGAGACGTCATATGTCAAGTGCTAGACCTTCCTCTTGCATATAATATCTTGCTAGGAAGACTGTGGATCCATGAGATGCAAGTGGTTCCTTCTACATACCATCAGTGTATCAAGTTTTCTTTTCAAGGCGCAGAGGTGACAGTTCCCGCTAGTATGGGCTCTTCTTGTAATGCTCTCACTTAATCAGCTAATAGTCTTGTTTTGAATAATAGAGAATACACCAAACTTTGTGATTCCAAGCTCAAAGATATGGAATAGACCCTAAAAATCATAGACATAGGCATGGGGGGATATCAAATAGAACCCATGTTTTCATTAGCAGCTCTACCCCTATCTCCTCGCTCTTATGGGAGACCTTTTGAGAACAACAGATCTTTCGCTACTCCTGAGATAGTTTATGATGGTGCATTTGTATAGTCTGCTACACCATTGGAAGATGAAGATGAGGAAAGAGCTATCAAGGCTTGTCTTTGTAAAGGAAATAACATAGCTAAACAGACTACCCCAGCTTGTGAATTAAATCCCAACAATGAAGGTCTTTAGATTATGAAACATTTTGGGTACAAAGGAAGTGGCCCAATAGGGGTGAATGGTAATGGGTTACTTGAACCTATTCAAGCTATAGGTCAAAAGACAAAATACACCACTGGTTTAGGTTTCAAAAAGATCTTGTTCCATCTAGGGATCAATAAATTTGTGCCAGAAATAGAACTTTCACCAAAACCTGAAGGTACAGCTGCAGTCAACACCATAGAAGATAGCTCTGATGAGGATTTCTTTCCTTATCCCATTCCTCCATACCTGGCAGCATTCTTTACTGAGCCAGATAAATTTTTATTGCGTGTCAGTATAGTTGAGAGTGACAGTGATTCTGATAAAACCACTCCTTTTGAGACACTAACCTATGAACAATGGACAGAGTTGCAAGATCCTAACTTCCAAGGTGAATGGTACATACCACTATAATTTCAAGAGCATTTGGCACAAGAACAAGCTAGTGTTGCAAGAACTCAAAAACCTTCATGGTGCAAGCACCCAAGTTAGAGTTTAGATATAGACTCTCATGAATATGAGTTTGATAGTTTGTCAGAAGGATCTCATGAAAGACTTCTCAGTGTAAGTGAGGGGTCTAGTGAAAGGTCTAATGAGTCTGAGTCTATAGGTGTTAACATGTCTTCTACTTCGGTCGTTAGGGATCAAAAGGATTCAAACACACCTTTGGATGAGATTGGTTTGTCTCTTAGCTTGCTAGTTAATGCTTTCGATGACTATACTATGAATGCACTTGAACCTGTCACATCTCTTTGCCTCCAACATCCTCAATTAATAGACTAGAATTCCCCTTCTTCATCCAGTGAAGTCCTTACATTCTAGAATGATTACACCCTATCCTGCTACCTTCATGCTATGGAACCCGTGATGTCCTCCACTAGTGAAGAAAGTGTCAACATGATCAAGGCTGACATCAAGTATCTTAGTCAAAAAATTAAAAGAAGAAAAAATAGGTGCTCTGATGGTGAAAACCACATCGTGGCAGTATCAGAGACAAAAAAGTAAAAAGAAAAGATGTATCCGAAGGTGAAAACCTCTCTGAGGCGCCTGAGGATGAGATACTTGATGCACTTTTGAGTCACTTCCAAGAATGCTCATCAGTATTAATTGAGCCAACTGAGCCGATAAATCTGGGAATAGAAGAACATCCACATATCATTCATGTGGCCAAGTCATTATCTACAGAGGAACTTAAGGAATTCACAGACTTCTTTCAGGAGAAAAAGATAAATTTTGCATGGACATATTCTGACATGCTGGGTGTGGATCCTGATCTCATTATGCATCACTTATCAATAGCTCCAAGTGTGAAACCTGTCAAACAAAAACTTAGAAAGATGCATCCGCATGTGGCTTTATTGATCAAGGTATAATTGGAAAAACTTCTAAAAGTTGGGTTCATCCGAGTGATTGATTATGCAGAGTAGATCTCTAACATAGTCCCAATGACTAAACATGACAAATCTTTCAGGGTCTATACAGACTTTAGAGATTTAAATTTGGCATGTCCCAAAGATGATTTTTCACTTCCCAATATTGGCATGATCGTGGACATGACAGTAGGATATGAGATGTATTCACTAATGGACAGTTTCTCTGGCTATAATCAAATCAAAATTGTGCCAGAGGACCAAGAGAAGACTGCTTTTACTTGTGCATGGCATACATTCTGTTGAAATGTTATGCCCTTTGGTCTAAAAAATGTTGGAGCTACTTATCAAAGAGCTGTCACTATAATATTTCATGACATGATGCATAGGACAATGGAGGACTACGTGGATGACACACTTGCTAAAAGTAGAAAGACACATCTCACTAATCTAGGTCCTATACTAAATCGTATGGAGAAATTCAAGCTGCATCTTAACCTTAAGAAATGTGCATTTGGGGTTACTTCAGGAAAATTACTGGGCTATATCATCTCTGCAAAAGGAATTGAGGTGGATCCAGCAAAGGTACAAGGTATAATGGAAATGCCTCCATCTCGTAATATCAAACAAATTAGAGGTCTCCAAGGTCGGCTCCAATCCAGCAAGCATTTCATCTCACAATTAGCTAACAAGTCACAACCATTCACCAAAACTTTGCATAAAGGTGTGACTTATGACTGGAACAAAGAATGTGAACAGGGCTTTCAACAGATCAAGCAATATCTAGCCAATCCACCTATATTGATGCCTCCTATTCAAGGGAAGCCTTTGATCTTATATATCTCAATAACGGAAACATCTCTGGGTGCACTATTGGCCCAAGAGGATCAAAATCACAAAGAAAGAGCCATTTACTACATCAGCATAACATTGGTCTCTTACGAAATGAATTATTTTGTAATTGATAAGGCTTGCTTAGCAGTGGTGTTTTCTTCCTAGAAGCTACAACACTACATGTTGGCTCATACTACAAGGCTAATCACAAAGATTGGTCCATTGAAATACTTACTCAGTAAAGCTACCCTCACAGGTAGACTAGCTAAATGGGTCATGCTCCTTAGTGAATTTGATATTACATATGTTGAGAGGAAAGCTATCAAAGGGCAGGCGATTAAAGATAAGCTGGCCGAAGCACCCATTACAGATCATCAACCATTAAGGATGGAATTCCCAGATGAGTCCATCATGCTTCTCATGCATCAGACATGGACAATGTTTTTGATGGTTCATTCACCCAAAAGGGGTCAGGAGCTGGAATTTTGTTTATCACACCTCAGCGGTATTCCTTACCAAAGGCATACAAAATGATGTTTCCTTGTACCAATAACACTGCTAAATATGAAGCTTTGATCAATGGGCCAAATATTTCTATTGAATGGAGATTGGATGAACTAAAAGTCTTTGGAGACTCACAACTGGTTATCAATCAAGTGAATGACATCTATCAGATGAAAGATGAAAAGCTAGTGCCCTATAAAAAGGTGGTTGACAGCCTTAAGAAATGCTTTGCACATGTCACTTTTCAGCAAATTCCCAGGGTAGATAATAAAGTGGCTAATGCTATGGCTACTTTGGCTTCTATGTTACAAATGTCAGAGAATGATTTCAGACACAAGTTCCTAGTGGAGACGTTATGCTACCCTGCCTATGACTCTCCTGACTCCCAGATGGTCTGTTCAGTCATTGGACATGATTCATCCTGCTACCATCACATCTATTCTTATCTTCATGACCAAATTATTCTTGACACATATACTAGAAATGAAAAATGTCACCTAATCTACAGTGCTTCACAGTATGTCATCGTAGCAAATGACTTGTATAGATGAGGTCTAGACAGTACCCTCCTTAGGTGTCTAGAACCTGATGAGTCCAAACACGCGTTAGAAGAGGTACATGAAGGCATTTGTGGTTCTCACTCAAATGGTCTGACACTGGCTTGTAAACTTATTAGAGCTGGTTATTATTGGCCTGGTATGGAGAAGGAAGCTACACGGTTTGCCAAGTCTTGCAAACAATGTCAACTCCATGGTTATTTGATTCATGCTCCAGCCAAGGAGTTTATTCCCTTCATCACTTTCTGGCCATTTCAACAATGGGCTTTTGACTTAGTGGGTCAAATATATCTATCTTCTTCAAGAGGACATAAGTACATCATCACTGCTATGGATTATTTTACTAAATGGGTTGAGGCAGTACCTCTCAGTGTAGCTGATGGTAAATCTGTAGCTATGTTCATACTAAACTACATTATCTGTAGATATGGTGTACCCTCCTCTATTATCACTGACAATGGAGGACAATTCAAGAACAAAGATCTGACAAATTTGTGCACTAAGTTCAAGATTATTCAACATTGGTCTTCTATTTATTACCCCCAGGGTAATGGACAGGCTGAAGCTTCCAACAAAACAATTCTCAAGATCCTGCACCGTACGGTACACAAATTTGGATGAGATTGGCATCTCCAGATTAATCTAGCTTTATGGGCCTATCACACTAGTATAAGAACTCCAACAAGGGCCACGCCCTTTGCTTTAGTCTATGGTGCAGATGCAGTACTGCCTATTGAGGTTGAGATTCCTACCTTGCAAGTCTCTTTGAAGGGCCTCATTACAGATGACGACATTAGAATATATCAGCTACAAGAGCTTGAATTACTGGATGAACTTCAAAAGGTGGCGTTCGATCATCTCAGAGCATATCAAAAGAGGATATCCAAGAGCTATAACAAGAAGGTTAGACCAAGAGATTTCCAAATGGGTGATCTTTTCCTTAGAGAGAACCCTAAGAATCAGCAATAGTGGACTCGGAAAGGGAAATTTGAGCCAAACTGGCTTGGCCCTTATGTTATTACTGTAGTATTTGGGTTTGGCACCTATCAGCTCTCCACTACAGAAGGTGAACAACTCAAAGATCCCATCAATGCTCTTCACCTGAAGAAATTCTACAGTTGAGATATCTTTTGCATGCTCATGTACATATTTTATTCTGAGAAAATCCTAAAATTGTAAAATATCCTGAAAAAAATGATCATCTTAGTGAAAACCTGGCAAACAAGTGCTTTGATGTATCTATTATTGTAGTGAAAACCTAGTAAACAGGTGCCTTGATAATACCAAAAAAAATGAAAAAATACAAAAATACAAAAAAATCAAAAAAAAAGAAAAAAGAACAAAAAATTGAAAAAATGAAAATACAAAAAAAGAGAAAAAGAGAAAAATGTGCCATTGATGAAAACCTGGTAAACAGGCATCATGGTAGCAAAAATAGAATTTCTGCCAAGATGGTGAAAACCTGGTAAATAGGCGCCTCTTGTTTTGCAATGCTTTATCTGTCGCAGCATCTCTTGGCTTTCTCGCAATTGCTATTTTGCTTTCCTACTTTAGTTTGCTTTCCCGCTTTAGTTCGCTTTCCTGCTTTAGTGTGCTCATGCATTTTCTTTCAGTCATCTTCAAGATTTTTCTCAACCTCACATGGATTGAAACTGGTCACACTCAGGGGCATGTTCCTGGTCTAGGGGGCATTGTCTTATCTTTTGGAGTCTTTCTCCTCTTGCATCGGTCACTAGTGGATCTCACTATGTCTGCCTACCGATGCTTCGTAGCACTTCATCTCCTCTTGAGACTCTCTTTGCATCAGTCACCAGTAGTTCTCACTACATCTTCTTGTTGATGCCTAGATCTCATTATTCATCTTTATGCTTGATAATCTCTTGCAACAGTCACCAGTGGTTCTCACTGAGTCTGCCTACTGTCACTACATTGCTAAGATTTCTCCCTTCATTTTGCTATCTGTTTGTTCGGCTTCAATCCATTCATTACTTGGGGGCATGGCTCCCCATTTCGATCGTTCTTTAGTTTACACTTGAGTCAGTAATCTTGTCAAAGGATAACTTTCTACTGGCACAAATTGGTGTTTCTCAACACCTTAATCAAATAGTGTTTTTCAACACTCTCTTTGGATACATCTTTGTTTTTCAACACACTTCAGATATCTCATGACGTAAACATCTCTCGATAGCAATCAAACGCATTGCACTCACAAGCACAACGGTGTTTTTCAACACCCTAAACATAGACACATTCATAAGCCTTGAAACATGCTGAGATATGATTGACTCTTTCTTTGTATGTTGTCTGTTCTTATGAATTTCACTGATGTTTTCTTTGTTTACTGCTTGTTGGTGTGGTTTCGATGGTCCGGCAATGTCAAATAAACAAGGTGTATGTGATAAGAGCTTCTGCATTAAGATGAAAAATCCTCACATCCCTCGATCTTGTTTATTTGTACGCCAAGGGGAGGTTGAAACTATCTCCTTGATTGTTATTGCTTTGTTTGTTTACTTGTGATTTCTTACTATATCAAGGTGGAAACAATGTTCAGGTCACCTTGGCTTTTGTGCTTTGGTTCTTATGTTCGTTTCCTACATTTTATCTGATGAAAGTCATATTCATATTCTTATGGTTGCAGCGGCACCAATAAGGATTCTATTGATTTCGACGATCCAAAAGCACTCGATGATGATAAATACAATGATTCCAACAACCAAGTCCTAGGATTGCATTTAGCTCAGGCTTGCATTTTGCATTGTACGCTTGCATTTTCATTCGCATTTTAGGCTTGCATCATGGTATTTTTGGTGCTCTCTTCATTTTTCTTCTCATTCTTCAAAGGTCCTCATCTCTCATCATGGTTTCTTCTCGACTGCACGAGTGTCCAGTCCTCGCTCTCGATCTTCATTCGTGTTCTTTTGGTTAGTACATGTTGTATATTGTGACATCTTGCATGAGATGATTAGTACCATTGCATTCATTGCATTACATTAATTTACATTTATATATCCATAAACATGTGCATCCATTATAAGCATAAATCAAATCATACATAGAATTTATCCATCTAACATCTATCATAGCATTTTCATACATCAATAAAACATGTGCATAAACATTTGCATATCCATCCATGGCATACATTTCTAATCCATACATCTAAATCATATAGGAAAACATCTCATAAAAAATACACATCTAAAGCAATATATAAACATGTACAATGATGCCAAAAATTGAGCTCATATATATATATCAATCGGTCAAATGTACAAGGGTGCTACTCAAGCACAATATGTCAAAATGGTGGTACAATATGTATATCAAAGTATCTCATCTAACCACCCTGCTGCTGAGGGGGTGGCATACCCTACTACTGAGGGGGTGGTATACCTTGCTGCTGGAGGGGAGGGGCCTATGCGAGGAACCCCTGACCCATGTGAGGAAGCAGATTCCTCACGCAAAAGGTGACCTAGGCCGGTGCGAGGAAACTATTTCCTTGCGCAAGCTTGGACGAGACAACATTTAAAAAGGGTCTAAAACATGCTAAATGCTAAAAATTGATAAAAAAAAAAAATTGAAATATAAGATCAAGTTGCGATTACTTATAGGTGCGTCCTACTCTGGTGGTTGGTTGTGTCATCGAGAGCACTCAAATCGGTGTGTGTTCCTGGGAATTCTATCGATGTTAGCTAGAGCCCTCGCCATTTCTAAAGTCAAAAGGTGAATAATGATTTGAAAATGACCCCTTCGGGCCTTATATAGCCTTTGACCTAATTTTTCAAAGTGCTCTGTTTTCCACAAAAATTGCACCCATGGCTAAATGGACTGTTCTGAATCCATTTTCATGATCAAAATCAAAATCTAACACTCCTAAGTAGCTCGAAATTGCATTTTAAAATTTTGGGACTGACGTGCTCGGATGCTTGTGCAGTTAATTTTTTGACATCGCTTTCTTGTCAGGATTATCTCTTGTCGTCATTTTCTCAGATTCTGTAATCTTTTCATCAAAGTCAACTCTAGCCATTTCTAGTCAATTCTGGTCAACTATGGTCAAACCTAATCAACAAGACCTCTCGATCGCTCTAAATCAATTTTTTCTTCTCTTGATCTATCTCGGGATCTCTCTGGTTATCTCTGCATCTTTGATCTCATTTCTCTGGGATTTATCGCTCTCATCATTATGATGTGTCATCTTTCAATTTTGCTCTCGAGGGGGCAAGATGATTGCATCATTGAATCTTTTCACATTATTCTCAAATCAGTCTAATCTGAATCAAAAATCCCCATCGCTAGGGGCATCTCATCACTTGGGGCATATTCAGTTTTTCGTACCTTATGGTCAAAATTGGATATTCCATCTCTAGGGGCATCTTGATGCCTCGCATTTTTTCATCTTGTCATCTATCTTTCTAGGTATCTGAGCAATCTAACTCAGATCCTCAAGGATCAAGCTTCGTTCTGGAGAAGATTCTTGAAATCTCATTGGGTATTGGGGTAATCTAACCCTAATTCCTAAAAGTTACACTTCATTCTGAAGATGACTCTCAAAAACTCTTTAGACCGTTATCTAGGCAATCTAACCTAGATCTCGGAGGGATAACCTTCGTATTGGGGCAATCTAACCTTGATTCTAAAGATAGTCCTAGCTCTTCATCAGCTATTAGTGGACATTGGGGCAATCTAACCCTGATTCTGATCTTCTCTCAGATGGTTCTACTTCTTAATATGATCGGTGTCTTGGCAACCATAACCTATATTTCCAAAATCTTCATCTTCACTTCAAACTGTTCTTTGAATTAATGCGCTACTCGCACATCAATTCAAAGAGGGGCAAAATGTAACACCCCAAAATTGGCACCTTATAATCCTAATCAATTTTGGTGTGTTCCTTCAATTTTCTCATCATCTAAGTCCTATTTTACTAGGCAAATTCTTCTCCTAATTTACTTTAATTGACTGAGTCTCAAATGCAGAAAACCCAAATTTGCATAAATCTGACATTATATTTAATTCCTAAATTATCAAGGTTTATTAGCTAAAAATCCCTATGATTAATTGATTTAATTCTAAAGTCCTAAGTACTTTTCAATTAAATTAATTCCACCCCCTTTAGCTAATATACATAAAAAGGAATTGAATAGTTATTTA
The DNA here is from genome assembly GCA_018584345.1 of Thuja plicata. Classification (NCBI taxonomy): domain Eukaryota; kingdom Viridiplantae; phylum Streptophyta; class Pinopsida; order Cupressales; family Cupressaceae; genus Thuja; species Thuja plicata. The sequence continues at coordinate 1,107,852 of MU226021.1, forward strand.
ATTGATTGAATGGATTATCCTCAAAAAGAATTCCATAATTCTATATGAAAGGTCACTCATGTGGAAATAATCCATCCTTTTTATTAAATAATTCATGCTTTTTTGTCTCAAATGGAAGTGAAGAGGCAACCGTTTCTTTTCAAGAAAATCTTCACCCTCTTTCCATGGTTTTCTATAAATTGGACCCCTTTTTCCTCATTTGAGAGGATGATTTTTGAGAGCATCAAACTTATAGTGAAATTTGCATTGATTATTACATGCTTTTGAGTTTAAAT
>MU226021.1:1144516-1163669 GCA_018584345.1 Thuja plicata
ACATTCAAGCTATCTTGCGATCACACACACATTTCAATTGTCAAATTCTTGACGCTTCTCAAGTCATAGACGCTGCCCCGCCAATACTGAGCATCAAGAACAGCGTTTCGGAAGGAGTAGAGAGAAATAATAGAAGCTTCAAGCATCAAGGGGTTTGCATTCGTTTGTCTTCCTTCCTCTTGTTTGTACATTTTATTGCTCATGTTTCTGTTATTCAATTATTAGTTATTGCGTACTTGATTTGCATTCACTTGTGAACCTTTGCTACTAACCCCCGCCCTTGGAAAGCTGTGGGAGTCCGGAGAGAGAGGCGTACACCAAGTTATCAGTGTAATAATATCCATGTATGTGTCTTTGCTCTTGCATTCTGGAATCAATTAATTGTTCCTTGTGATATCCATTTGATTTGCAAGTTGAAATATTTCTTGGTCACTTTGAGTGACTTGATGTCATAGCATTTGTAAGGGAAAAGTATTAGGATTCTTATAATTTTATCACCAAGATCCACTATAGAAAAAACTTGTCACAAAAGCAAAGAATGGAAACACAACAAAGAATGATATGAAAGATGAAATATTCATTCAGAGAGGGAATAATAAAATACAAAGAAATAAATCCTTATAAAGGTGATCAAAACCTTAAAAGGGAAATATCTAGGTTGCATGATAATAATTAATAAAAGAATTAATTATTATATGCCTAAAATTTAGCTTAAGTAAACTAGAGATAATAAGTGACTTAATAATTAAATCAAATGATTTAATTAATAAGTGAAATAACTTATTAATCTAACACTCCCCCTTAAGATAAACTTATGGAGTAGCTAAAACCTAGAAACATCTACTGAAAGGAGAAAATGGGTACAACCTAGATATCCTTGCATATAGGAAGTCAAACTCTTACATGTTTAAAGAGGAGAAAACGAGAAAACCCAGTGGGAAAAACCCCTCTCCGAAAAGAGATGAAGCCTAGTGAAGGACTGAAGAAGCCTCCAAACAAGAGAATGTCCCAGAAAATAGGTTCAAAGGATGAATATGAAGAACACCTCTGAAGCATGAAGCTCCAAACACTATCAAAGTATAACTGTTGGAACCTCCACTATAATAGAACATGATCAGGTAGAGAAGACTGTAATATACATAAGTGTCCTCAAATGGCACTACTCGAATTAGGATGACAAACAAAGACAAACATCAGAACTCAAAGATACAGATGACAAAAACACCAAAGTCTAAAGAGTTGATCAATCGAAGGTGAAAGGTTGCCTCCAAAATAGGAATAAAAGAATGTCCTATGGTAAATGATCCATCTCACTGAAATGCATAGGTACCCAACCACTGCATCTGCCTAGTACATAGGAACAAATAATGAATACATATCTCACTCGAACGAACCAAGGAAGCATTATAACCAACATGAGATACCCCCATAATGCTGAGAAAGGAGAGGCATGATAGGTACACTAAAATAGACTACAAAGAATAATTTCATAACTAAGAACCAGGAACATAGAAAGTGCAGAAGAAATTGCAAACACATATAAAGGATGATGTCATGGGAGGATCAATCTCTAGACACACATCATGAGGCTAATGTCGTGGAACGGACACTCACTTGAAAAAATTAGATGACAAACAAAGCAAACATCAACCCCCCGTGGCACTTTATAATGTAGTGCAAGTATAAATATGCACAAAATATGCAAGATCCCAAGCATGCAATAGATGACATTATCTCAGTGCGATTATAAAAAATAAATACTACAGAAATAGATGTCTATAATGCTCAAGAATGACAAAAAATTGTAAGGAAATGAGTAACAACTAAAAAGGAATCATCCCATGCAAGGAAAATTATCTTAGGACCTAAAACATCCAAGATATTCACCAGATTGTAAACACGCAAAAAATTGAAAGCAAATTTTGAAAATGAGACCCATACTACAGTAAAGAGCATAGAACCATCTATCCAATGATATGCAGAAGTTAGAAAACAAAGTCCGGATGAGCAAGATATGGCTCCCGGAGTGCAAAAAAGAACCCTAATTTTGACTGGCAAAAACATGTGAAAATGGTAAAATTCAAAAAATCTAACCTCCAAATTTGGATAGAGCTTAGAAAGATCTTTCTGACGATATATGATAGGTCAAAAAATGATACCGTATGCTCAATATATCACAAAACAACAACATGTTGCTCATTATGAAAAAAGGGAAACTTGTATGACGGTTTTGTGGCCATCAAATTTAACCACGATATGACCTATGACCGCTGAGATCACTGCCTGCACATGCAAGTGTAACTACGTGTACAGGCATACTTTTAAAAAAAGTTTGCATACTTTTTGTTTTAAAGTACGCACCTTTTTTCCAAAAAAAAATTTAAAATTTTTTTTCAAACTAATAAAGTTTTAGAAAAAAATTATATCAAAAATCAAAATGAGTAGATTTTTAATTTTTTTTTCTTGATCTATGTGTCAGGGTCATATGATTAGAGAGAAAAATATGCCTAGAGGTCAACTTGTCCAAAATGGATAAATTTTATATGGAAATAGGGGTTTTGGGGCCTTTTGAGTGCAATCATGAGGTTTGTTTGAGCCCAAAATGCCCAGAAAAAAACTCCCCCAGATCCACACAAGGAAACCTCTGTAAACTTGAAATCCTTAGAGCTCCAAAAATTATTCAAAAACTCAAGAACAAACTGCAACAAAAAACCTCTGATACCATGTTAGAATTCATAGAATTCTATCTCCAAGATCCACTATAGCAAAAACCTGTCACAAAAGCAAAGAATGGAGACACAATACAGAATGTTGTGAAAGATGAAATATTAATTCAGAGAGGGAATTATAAAATACAAAGAGATCAATCCTTATAAAGTTGAACAAAACGCTAAAAGGGAAATATCTAGGTTGCATGATAATAATTAATAAAAGAACTAATTATTATATGTCTAAAGTTTAGCTTAAGTAAGCTAGAGATAATAAGTGACTTAATAATATGTTAGGGTCTATTTTGAGTCACCATGGTAAAATTTTCCTTGACCCTATTAAATTTTTAAGCCTTGTCTAGTTTCCTCCTTATCACCAAGAGTTCATGATAAAAGATTTTTCCAATGTCGGATTTTACTTCTGAGTAAATCATTTTAATACTTCATGAACCCATCTTGTAAAAGTTGGCTCCTTTCGGTCAAGTGTAGAAGTTATTTATTCCTTATGAACCACTTTTAACCTCTTTGAACCTCGGTTCAAAGTAGTTCAAATAAATTTTTTGGGCTAACATCGGTGATCGCAGGTGGGACCTGTGCCATGTCAGCATTGCGGTAGTGAACCACTTTGAACCTCTTCGAACCTCGGTTCGAAGTAGTTCAAAGGTATACTCAACGGGTTTAAAAGATTGATGTGACAGACGAAGTGACAGATGACATGATATGTCAGAGCCATATCCATTGGAATGATGGTAAGATCAGTCTTGATTTGATGATAAACATGGGGTATTTCCGAGCTGGCAAAATAAGTTAAGGCGAGCGATTTTTCAACACAAGTAAAGTAGTGGTATTAAATGGAAAGTAATCATGACTTGAGTAATTTGATTAAATGAAGCTTTCTAGATGTTTCATTTTCATATTCACTTCGCGTGAGCTTACATGCCACATTTAATATTCATCTCTTCAGTTATATTTCAGCTGGGTGAGCATTCTTTAAATATTATCCTCCAGCTTTTTCATTATCAGAGCTAGGATTGAGGAGTCTCGGCTGTGAAGGACATAAGTTTTTGTTTTCTTGAGTCTGCAAAAAATAGGTAACGCCAAAAAATCCCCCTCTTTCTTCCTATTTTTTTCATGGTAGTTTGTTTTTGAAGGATTTCAATTCTTTCTTTGTTTGGAAAAGAAAAATGAGGTCTAGCATGCATTTTTTGGGGAATACTGCAAATCTAGAGTGTAGAGCTCTAGTGATCACAGACACTAATCTGCTAGGAGTTGAGGTAGAGAAGTTAGTTGAAAATATGAAGGATGCAGTAGAGAAGGAATATACCTTAGAGCTCATGTCTAGCGGTTTTTTTCAAGTCGTCACTTTTCCCCCAGTTGTAGTCAATCCAGAGCTAGTTCTACAATGCATAATCATTATGATGTTAAGTCCAAAAGTGTGCTGAATAATGAGGGTAAAAGTATTTTGACTATAAAAAGGGAAACAATAATGTCATTTTTTAAGCTCCCAGATGAAGCTTTTGTCATTTTTACTCCAACCCAGTCACTCGCTCAATTTTGAGAGAGAAGTGACAAGAAACTCAACAACATCACTCACAAGTGGACAGTATCGAATTACAAAGGTGGTTCCAGATTACCCAAGTTTTTGACCAAGGACCATATAAAACCTCACATTCATGATATAATGGTCTTGTTTCATAGAGTGAAGGGTTCAGAATAGGTGCTCCTCTTCGAAGACTGGATGTACCATTTCATTGAGATTGTCTTAGAAGGAAAGCAAAGTCTAGACTGGGCTGAAATAATTGCAAGCTCACTAAGAGATCAGCTCAAACAAGCATAGGCTATAAAGCATGAATTTTATATGTCATATTACTTAATATACTACCTTGCATGCACCCAAGACCTTGTCGAGATTCCCCATGAGCCATGGAGTGAAGACATAAGCATTTTTTAATATTTCCCTTTACTAAGGAAAGATAGATTTCTTGAAGACTATAGGAGAGTTCATGATGTTTTCCTCAAGAAATTGTGTTACCAGTTAGCCGAAACCCCAAATTAGAGGATTTCTTTAGAATCTAGTTCAACATTTCGGCATTTTTTATATTTAATTTCCATGGTTCACATATGTGAGAGTTGGGGTTTTTGACAAAGAACCTCTTAAGTTGTCGAGGGTCTACTTTGATTGTTTCATCTCAGTGAAGGTTTGTAGACAGCTGTTCACAATAATTAAGAATAATCTTCCGGAATAGAAATGGGATTCTATGTTTCCCATTAGCCTTGGAGCTATGACATGAAAGAGTATTCTTGCTGCCTCTATGATAGGCAGTAATATGGTGGGTTTTCACATGCATTTCTATGAGCTGAGAAGAGGGTTTGACAACAAAGGATTCACAAGGCAATCTTTTGATTTGAATGTCTAGTCTAAGTTGAACCCGCATATTGAAGATTTGTGGAAGGATATCAGAGATGAAGGAGAAATTAAAAAGAGAGATCACTCTAGGCTATTGATTCCCCAATTCAAAACATTGCAGTTGAAGTTTAACATTGCTGGCATGAAAGAAGATCATTATGAAGTCATTGAACCCAGTTTCGATGGTCTAAACATAGAGGATTTGTTAAAAGTAGACTGGAAAGGGGAAGAGCAAGAAGATATCAAATTAAGGGCTAGGTTCATTTTAGCCTACACTGATGACTGGTTACAAAAGAGGAAACAAACCAGAGCAAATATTACATCTCCTAAGAAGTCTAATACAAGTCTCGTCTTAATTGAGGTGTTTCCTGTACCCTCTAAGATTTCCCTCTTGATCACTCATGCAGGTAATACTCTCCCATCTAAAAGGAAAGAAAATTCCTGTGCACATCCTACTGCACCCCAAACAAGGTCAAGAACCAGATCTGAAGGACGAACACAAATGGCATCCCCAGATTTCGGTTATCTTGATATTTATATCAATGATGACGACATCTCTTTCTCACTAGAGCATAACAAGAAAGACTAGAAGATGTTTACGGACAAGCCTAAAGTTCAACAGGTTAACGTCGCACCTACCAAGACAACAGATAATAGGTTGGTGACTAGTTCCATTCCTCCTTGGTTGACAGATTCAATAAATAAGAAGTGCAGCTTTAAGCCTGTCTCCTTACCAGTTAAGGAAATAGTTACCAAGTATTCTACTTGTGCTCCAAAGGAGAAAAGGGTTAAGAGAAATGCGAGGCTGACTACTAATCCTACTACAAGAAAAGTGACCGTTGAGATTGCAACCTTCAAAAAAAAAGGAGTCCATGAACCCGCTGTAGAAGATTTTGAGGTTACAAAGATGGAGTTCGGTGTGTTAAACAGGGATACTAGGGACCATTTGTTTAAATTTTTTGCAGACCACATGTTTGGTCAATCTCAAAAGGATAGTAAGGAAAAACGTGAACTCAAGTAGCTTGTGATCACAATGGCCAAATTCCTCAGTTCACTTTGCGAGGGTGGAGCATTACCCTTGGCCCAATCACCACAAGATTTTGATCCTAATTTTGTAGATAATAAAAAGGTATTGAAGTAGATGCATCAGGGTAGGGCCCTCATGGAAGCAATAAAAAATTGGATTGGTGGTATTGTCATGGAAGGAAGAAAGTTCATTTAGGAATTCTTCACCACCTATACAGAAGGGGAAGCATTGATTGGGTAAATTCATACCCTAATTCTAGGATGGGAATCAGATGAAGAGAAATGTGTAGCTATTGTATCTCAGGTTATTGAGATAGAGGAATATGGAGTCGGGAAATTCTTGACAGAAAACCTAATAAAGATGGTGGATGCATGTATGTTGTTTATATTAAAAAGGAATCTAGGTTGGAAAGGTATTTTATTCAGAGTTGCGGTCTCCATCACACGTGCTATGGAAAAAGAGATCAAATAAATGCACATGAACACATTAAAAGACATAAAAGTGGTAAATCCATCTGGTATTCTCCAGCTTGAAGAAGAAAGCACAAACACAAAAGCCATGATTAAAATATTTGAGGATACTATGAACAGTATCAAGGAAAAAGAGGAAATAATGGCTAAAGACTTCACCAGGATAGCTAACATAGAGTCTATGTTTTTCCTAAACAAGGGACAGTTACCCAAGCAGTTAGCAAAAATTTGAGATTTCAGGTGGGAAAAGAATGCATGCCGCGCAAAGCTGACCGGTTTGAAGAACCTGCACTCTCATCCGATCTGGGAATTGGTGAGCACATTCCGGAGCTGGAAGATGGTTCATGAAGCCACATTAGAGGATAGGTAGCTGAAATCATGCAAGGCTTTTATGTTTTAAGTTATTGTTAGTTATGGGACAGCGGTTTCTAAAACTATTTCTCTTTTAAGTTACTGGTTTGTAACCATTTATTTTTGGTTACACCGAGTGGCCGAGTTTTTTAGGGAGGCTCCCGGGATCGCTAAACTATATATGTTGGTGCATAAAACTCTACAAGGGTTAGATTTTTTTGGTTTGGAACTTAGTTTTGATAGTGGCTTAGGTCATGTTAGTTTTGTTTCTTTTTGTTTTTCAAAGGAATTGAAGAGAAAGACATAGAAATCTGCATTGATCTCAGACTTTGTTCTGTGTAATCATTATACTCTAATATAAAGCTCGATTTGAATCTGTGAATTTAAATTTGTGATATGTTAATTACTTTGTGAATTAATATATTTCCTACTTTGTGTTGTTCGTATATGTATGATGGATGTCTATCTTTCTTGAAAATTCTTTGTTTCTTCCTCATTCTGAGTTTATCTCCAGATAGTTAAAGAATTTGTGTGTTCTTTAATTTTAATTTCCTTTCTATGTTTGAAATATATAAAAAATACCTCAATACCCAGGAGTATTTGAGAGATCCTTATGTGCTTTCTGGTTAAAAGTACTTTGGTTAGTTGTTAAGTTGGAAATTTATTAAATATTTCTGAGAGGGAGATATACCTCACAAAATTCAGAGGGAAGCAATTATCTTATGCTTACCCAATTTTTGTAGAATTGTTTGTCTTCAAAGAGGCATAGGGTCAATATATATTGTGATTAAAGTGGAGACAAATCTGTTCACCAACATAATATAATCAAATGATTTAATTAATAAGTGAAATAACTTATTACTCTAACACAAAGTTCATGATGGTAGGGGAAATCCTTTGGGATGGTCTTGCTTAGGTGATTATAAATTTTGTGTTTTAAGTTTTGTATTACACAACACTTAACACCGAGTCATGCTAAGGTTGTGATATTGATACTTAAGTGATATGGGTATTAATGTGATTCAAGGCATGAAAATGCATTCCATGGTTATCAACATGTGAGTTACTTGAAACCTAAAATATTTTATAATTATCATTTTTTTAAGAACCGAAAGCTCGAATGAGCTAGGGCATAGATTTGATTTACCATAATAGTTTGGAAGGAAGTTGTTGACGGAAGCAAATGCATGGAATGCTTTGACAGTTGATGGTTGAGAAAATATTTTGAAACATTGTGAAGGATATTTGTGAACAAGGTATGAAGGATCTTAAGGAGGAAGTTACAATTTGTTCTTGAATAGGTGTTATCTTTCCTTATTCCTTCTATTAAGTTTTTGTTATCCATGTTTGAATAAACTTGTCTAAGGGTATTGACTAGTAGTTGGATCACTTCATCTTTTTTGTTTATCTTTGTTAAGTGTTTAAGTAAGGCTTTAAAGAAATTTCTTTCTTGTTTTGTTTAGTGAAATCTTTCTTTAGTGTATTAATCTCTACATTAGAGTTTGTTGACTTTGGGTAACAAGTTTATGATTATTCATTGTGTATGGGCTTACTATTTGTACCCAAATTAAAGACTTTAGTTTTTTTTTTGTTAAGGGTTTAACAAACCCTAAGTAGGGTTTCATTTAATTTCCTTCTTTGTTTGTATATGTTGAAGAAGATTATTTTTTTAAACCCCAGTGTGTTTATATTGGTTATCTTTCAAACAAAAATATAGTCATATCAACCCTAGTTTGAAATATATTTGTTAATCCCTTTGCTCAAAATTCTTGAGTTGCTCTATTGTTGAGGGTTTCGGTCTAACCCCAATTTGTATATGTTGTTCATTCACCACCTCAACTTTAGCCAAGGGGTTCTTGGGTTATAAATGTTAGTTACATTGTTTTTGTACATGTGAGATGTGTGGTGTCAGATGATTAAGAGACATTTTATGTCAACTAAGGTCTCTCGGGTTGTTATGTGTTTTGTAAAATACTTTTTATCTGTGATAAAACTCATGTTACTATCCTATGATCAATATTTAGTCTTCTTCAGGTATAACTTGTGATATTTTAAGACAAGTGAACTTGAACATGAAAATCAATTTTTGATATATAATTATCAAACACGTGTGCAAAGACAGTTTTGATACCTTGCAAATCAATTTTTAAATGGCAGTTCTATTTCATTTTATCAGTGAGGATTGTTATGTAAGAATGATAGTGGAAACGCTATCAATGTACAAAGAAAGTGATTATTTTTCATGAAATATTCATTTTTTATATAATTTATTGTGCACATTGGTTTCAAAAGAAGAAATATCTGTTGAAGAATATAGTGGAATTAATTTGATATGATGTCTTATTTTGTATATTTTCACATGTAATTAATAATGTATTGTATGAAGTTATGATTACCATTCTTGTTCATATATCCAGACTCTGCATAAAAAAAAATTAGATGTATGAGATACAACTAGTGAGGCATTGAGAAAAGACTATCAGTGAGATAACATTGTTAGTGAGACATGTGTACAACTAGTGAGGCATTGCAAAAAGGATATGAGTGAGATAACATTATCAGTGAGACATGTGTACAACCAGTGAGACATTGTAAAATAATATTTCACATAAGTCGGTGAGGCAATTCAAGTGGTTTTATTCCACATAGGGTTTCCACTCAAGACAAAACTTGTGTCATATTCTTTGTGTGTGTCTTATCTATCTTGTTATCTTTTCTCTTTTCATTTAAGTTTATCAAAGTAACATTTGAAGTTGAATTAGCTTTATTATACTATTGACCCNGCCCCCCCCCCCCCCCCCCTCAGTGGTATTGTACTCCAATAATTGGTATCAGAGCCACACCCTTTCTCTTAGGGTTTCCCGGTTAAGGAGTACATTTTATGACTGGTCAAGATGGTTTGTCTAGTTTTAAAGCACTTTTTTTTGTTGGCACTGGATATGCATTCTAGAAATTTAGAATGAAATGCCATTTGAAATCCTTAGGATATGAAGAGTGGAATTCCATAGAGAATTCCTATAATAGTACAACACCACCTTCTACCGTTGATGAAAAGAAGGCATATGAAATTGATGCAAAGGCATCAAATGCCATTATTTGTGGTCTTACTAATGATATACTTGTTATGGTTTGATAATTCCAAGTCTATTTGGGATAAGTTTTCAAACATTTATGAAGGTGATGAAACAGTTAAAGAAGCCAAGTTACAAGCCTATAGAGAAAGGCTTGAACACCTTAAAATGACTAAGGAAGAGAAAATAGCTGACTATTTACTATGAGTTTCAGATGTTGTGAATTCAATACGAGGTCTTGGAGAAAACTTAAAAGAGGATACTATTGTAAAGAAGATTCTAAGATCTTTGACATCCAAATATGATTCAAAGATATCAAATATTGAAGAAAGGGACATCAATAAGGTAACTCTTGATAATCTTTATGGTATATTCACTCCATATGATATTAGAATTAATACCAATACCCGTAGCAAAGAATATTCTTTCAAATGTACTAAAGTAGATACACATTTAAAGTTAGATCAAGCTTAAAGAAATGAACCTACTTTTGTTAGTAAGCTTAGAAAACAATCTGGTAGATAGAAAGACAAACTAAATTTTAAATGCTTGTTTGTGGTATAATAGGTCACTATGCAACTCAATGTCCAAATAAGAATATTGAGAGTGATGATGTGGACAATAGTAAATCATAAAAGAAAAAGAAAAAATTTAATTTCAAATATAAAAAAGGCTTTAAGACGGACAAATATTTTATTGTTGATGTCACTGATAGTGGTTCCGATGAACCACTTGAAGGAAATGAGGAGACTCTTTTCATGGCTATTGTATCTCCCAATGCACCTCAAAAAAGTAGTGTATTTGAAATTTTTGAATCTGAAAATTTATTTTAAGGGAGAGCTGAAAGAAACTCTTAAAGAAATAATAAAAATTAAAGAAAGAATCAATTGTTCAAGAAAGTAAAAACTAGAAAGATGTAGATTTGGTTTCTTCTCTAAGATTACAAGTTGAAGATAAAAAAAACATATTCTTGAGGTCACTCAAGAAAATTTACATTGTAAAGAATGTGAATGTTGTCGGTTAGAAGTTGGAGTTTTTGATCTAGGAAAACAACTTACTTCTTGCAACAAGCTACTTGATGCTCCTAACAAGCAAGAAGGAGAACCATCCAAAATGGATGAGAAAGGTAAACTTATCTCTTCTGATTCTCATTTCTTTGGATACTGTTTAAATTGCAAATAATCAGGGCACAAGGCTAATGAGTGTGAAATGACAGCTAAAAGAAATCTAAATCTTTTAAATGGAAATGTTTATCAATTATTGAAAAAACTTAACTGCTTGAAATGTAGCAAGCTAGGTCATATAGAAAGGTTTTGTATATAGGACATTTCTAATAAATCTTACATAAGTGTTAAGACAAAAAATAGTTTGGAAACCAAAGAAAGTTGTTATGACTACTCAAGAAATTTAATTCTCGCAATTAGAAGATACATGGATTCTAGATAGTAGATGCTCTCATCGCATGAAAAATGATAAGAGAAAATTCTTTGACTATAAGGAATTAAATTATGGGACAATTAGGTTTGGTAATAACACTTGTTTCCAAATAGAAGGATCAAGAACCATTTTTTTTATAGCCTTACACCTATAAAAAAATATTTATTTTGTCAAAGGTATGGTTCATAATCTCTCAAGTGTAAGACAAATTTGTAAGAATAATCTTGTGGTTACTTTCAATTCCCTAGATTGTCAAATCACTGAAAAATTTGGAAGAATATTTGCAGCAGGTGTCAAAACATATGGAAATGTGTATACTATAAATGGTGTAATCAATGAGTATGAAGAAACTTGTCTTATGAATACAATTGAAAGATGTCCTAAACCTAATCCTAAGACAATAGTATTTTCTTAAAGTTATGCAGTCACGAAAGAAGAACTAGTGTGTCCACTAGTTGAAGTTGAAATCCTTAGAAAATAAATTCACGATTTTAAAAACATCTTGAATGATCAAGTTTGTGATTAAGAGGTAGACTGTCAAATAGATTGTGAAGGAGAATTTATTTGTGCTTTAAAAGAAATAAAATCTCTCAGAAAATACATTTATAAACTAGAGAAAAAATTGATCTCTGGGGTAGAAAATAATGCACCTACCTAAGGCTAGTTAAAACCTCAAGGGATGCACGACTTTCTTGCGCCACATCATGTTTCAAGCTAGGAGTGCTAGGGAAATTAGACACACAGTTCAAAGAAGTTTCTTGATGTAATTAAAATGTTGGTTGATGTGATGGTCTAGATGCTTAAGTGAAGCTTACATAAATTGATCCCTGATTAGATATTTATGTGTATGTGTCTGAGTGTGTCTAGATTGATTAAATGTGAATTACACAAACAAATAGATTGCCCAAGATATTTTGATTATGGTACTGAAAAGGACTAACTACGAGGATCAAAACTTGATCTCCATGAGCTCACTATCTTGAATAGAAGCATGACCCAGAGTACTACATCGTAAAAGATGGACACCAGCGCGATGCGCTGGCGTCTTGCATAGACATGGTACATGTTGGTTATATTTCCAGTTTTGAAGCTTGCTAGTAAAAATTTTGAGTTCTTAGTCAGATTCTTGCATAAATGTCAAAATTCCTGTCCAATGCTATCAAAATTTCTCTGCAAATAATGGTCTATGAGCCTTAAAATTAGTAAAGTGTGTAAAACCCTAAGTCCTAGGTCAGTTTTCATTCGTATTCAAGAGAAAACCCTAGTTCTTCAAAATGGTTTATATTTTGCAGTTACTTTTTCAGGAAATCCGAGCCACTTAAATCATGTGCCTTTTTCATGTTTTATAAGTTAGTCACGATGTCTCTTTAAGCTTAAAGAATATTCCATTTTTCTTTGAGACTCAGCGAAGTGTTTTGGTCGCGTTATCTCCATGAGAAAAGAATATGCTTTCCATGATAATGAGACTTAACATTGATCGTTGATCCAGAAGTTGATCCTATGGTTCGTGGAAAGTCTTGTTTGAAACCCCATAGTTAAAGAATCTTATGGCGACTTTGAGATCATTCAGTCGCACAGTCTCATAAATAGATCAGAGTTAGAAGTTGGGTTAAAGTTTTCATACAGTCACGTGATCGCAAAAGGAAATAAGAGTTAAGTCAAGGTTCACAAGATTAAGTGATAGACGTTGTTTTTCAAGATAATATAGCGGTGGGCATGCAGTATCAAGACAAACTCCTTAGTTAAGAATTCATAAAGCAACTTCAAGTTTCTTCAGTCGTGGTGTATCACAAATTTACCAAGGTTAAGAGATGGGTTAAATACATTCAGTTGCAAGATCTTATGAGATATAGCGACTGTCGTCTGATGCAAATTTGATCTTGTGGCCAGCGCTTAGTCATGCAATAAAAGTTTAGATGATAAAAGTTTAAGAGATATAGCGACTGTCGTCAAATTAGAGGAAGATCTAGAAGCTGGTGTTCGATCTCGAAGTAAAACTTGAGTCAGATAATTTATTCAATGATAACAAGATTTAGTTAGTCGTGAAGTCTCTATAAGAACTATGGTTAATAAAAGTTAAGTAAAGCTCAAGTGAAGTTTGCAACGAGAAGATATGAACCGTAAAAGAGAAAAGATCTAATGGATGATGTGAAGTCGCTGATAGAAGTCAAAAAGTCAAGGAAATTTCAGCAATTCAGTGGTGGTGATCCACATATGGACACATGTCTAAGTCATTCAGAGATTTGTGGTCTGTGTAAGGTCTCAATACAAACCCAAGATTGAGAAAATCATCTTGCGACTTGGATATAGCTTTAGTCGCGAAGTCTCATAACAAACTGCAGTTAAGGATAAGGCTAATGAGATTGCATGTGAATCGTTGGATTAAAATTTGATTTAAAGGTAGTCATGAAGTCTTAGATCAAATGAAGAAATTAAAAAATGGATGTGAGATTTCATGCACATCGTCTGATTGAAAGAATATCTTACGATGGTTTCGTAATCTCAAAACAAACTCAAGGTAAGTAAAATCTTTCAGTGACTTTGAATTTGCACAGTTACGAAGTCTCTAAAGAAATCAAAAGGTTAAACAAGAGTTATTTGAAGCCTAAGTCACAGAATCTTGAAAACAAATATGAGTTAAGTGAATTCAATCAGCGATTAAGAGATAACTGTTGACCAAAGTTTTGATCAAATGATGAGCGTTGAATCTCAAAAAATAACTAGAGTTAAAGCGAACTCTCAGTGACAAAGAGATCAAGCAGTCATGTAGTCGCTAAGAAGAACCAGAGTTTGAGAAAGGTAAAGTATAAGGTTTTCTCCCGTGCCATGTTGTACAGTCATCAGCCAATCCGAATGTAAATATTGTGACAACATGTTATAAGAGTTGTTGAATTGTTATAAATTATCCAATCATATCATATCTTGATCCTATTTTGAATATAATAAGGTTTTAATAGAAAAAGCACTCATTCAAAATTGATCACTTGTTAGTTTCAAATGCCACGTCTAGGAGGAGAAATTGATATCACAGCATGTAGAAGTAATGATAGAAGTGACTGAATTGCAAATTCATGGTTTTGAAGTAAGATTTGTGCATTGATTTCTCTGAATAAATAAGCATTATTGTTATTCATTCCATTTTACCAAGAGTTTCAGTGTTCAGAGCTAGGAATTTGCATAAGTGATCAGTGCTTTCAAGAGAACAGAGTTTTCCAGATTTGTAGAGTGAGGAAAGAGATTTGATCGATAGTGTTTCAGTTTAAGATAGACAAGATGAGAAGAGCAGTCAGTGTTGCTTCAACTAGCGGGAAGAGCAGAGATGGTGATGATGATCTGAAGGGAAAGAGAAACTACTCAGAGGAATTCATAGCTCTCCTTCCAGGATAAAACCAAGGAAAAAAGGTAAATGATGAATACCTTGGTGACAATATGGCTTACATTAGAGAAGCAAAAATGCCTGATTGTTTAGGATATCATTTATTTAACTACTTCCATAAGAATAGTGAGGGTCTTGTTCTGGTGTCAAACCCTTGGACGTCAGGGTTAGAAAAATTAATAGTTCTTGATGTGTTTGTGGATGTGGATTTGTTATTAAAAATGGAAAATAGGTATGATACAATCTCAAAGCCTATCAAGAAGGATGATGGTACAATATTAGTAACTCTAGATAGGGAATCATTCATAAAAGCATTTAATATATACAACCCATGCGCAACATAGATAAATTTGAAAGCCTTAGCGGTTAGCTATACTAGGGAGGCCTGTGTAGTAACCAAATTGATTCAATCTCATGTGCCAAAAGAAACCAATAACTACATAGCACCTATTCCTAATGACAATGCACCCTATTTCTACAAGGAGCTGGCATTTTAAATGAAGTACATTTTATATGCCCTGTTCAGAGTTCTAGGGGTTAATAGTGGAAGAGAAAGAGTATCCTCTGATATGCTAATGATAATTTTGGACTTGCAAAGTCCCTATGTCAACATAGATTATGATTACATTCAATATGTAATATACAATATGCATCAAGGGTTTGTGGATATTCAAAATTCCTATTGTATTCCTTGCTGATGCATTTAATTTTATTCTATAATTTCAATATCATGGACTAGCCCAATCTAAGGCCAAAAAGATTATATCATAGTCAAGACAACCCTGTAAAACTTTGGTTGAGGGTGTGTAATTATACATCCAAGGAGAATGAGTTTTGTGCTTTCTAGAACTGGATGGTATATCCACTATTGTGCAGTTTAGGATTCAATATGAATAGGCTACCAATCAAGGTCTTATAGCTTTTGAGGCCCTGCAAATTTGTTGATAAGGGGAATGGAGATCACAATTGGGGAGACTTCTATTACCACAACAATTTCACTCTGATTAGAGTTTATGGTTCCTCCCAGCCTCTACACATCTTACCATATAGAGTGACACTAAGGATTGTTTTCATGGAATTCATATGGAAGCTCATGCTGACTGACAAGGAGCATTTGGCTCCACACAGAAAATGAACTTTCACACCTCGACAGTTTATTGTTTCTGAATTCACAATTTGTAAGAGGGCCTATGATTCAATGAGTAGGTGGTTAAGCCACTTCAAGATGAATGTATCCCTATATATATATGTGGATACAAAGGGATTTATATCCAGTGCTAGTTACAAAGCTAAATGCAAAGCTACAAGAGATGCCTGGAGTTACCCCTACTAAGCCCAAGAAAGTTGCAGATATAGAGGTACAAACAGAGGAAGCAGGGGAGATTGAAAAGGAAACAAAGAAAAAATATATAGAGACAAATAATGTGGCTTTAGAAGCCTTTTTCAATATCTTACAACATAGGATTAAATTTCCTAAAGGATAAGGTTGATCTTGTACATGAAGCCTACAACAAGTTGCCTGGCCTACAGATTAAGGTAACTAATTTTGTTTCAACATTGAACCCCTATTTTGGGACTTGGTTAGTTATGACCAATTTATTTGAGAGATTAGAAGCCCTGCAACCACTTAGGACAGACCTACTATAAATAGTAACACAAGTAGGTGAAGAGATAGTGCAAATTAGGGTAACCTTGTCTTTCTTTAAGGGAAAGTCAAATTAGATAGAAGCCAAACTCAATATTTTTGGATATGATTATAATAAGTTTATTCCTTCCATAAGGTCAGAGGATAATCAGATCAAAGTAGTGGAGATATGGAGAAATGAATTTGATTCATTACTACCTAGTAAAGAGGCATTTAATTCTGACAACAATGAGTTGGATATGGAAAGGTTCAATAGAACCTTGGATGAGGCATTTAAGGCCGAGATAGATTTCAATAAATTTGTTACAGATGTCAAAAGCATAGTAGATGATAGGTGGGAGAGGAAAAAGGCACAATTAGAAAGCATTCAGATCTTTAATTGGCCTGTAGAGGAAGATGTAGTAGCATGGGATGTTATCACATAGCCCAAGAAAAAGAAACCTACTACAACTGACCTAGACATAATGGATGAAGAGTAGAAGGACACTTGGCACATAATCTTTGAGCACATGGAGGTTAGTCATCAGAAAGATTAGTGTATGTTAGCCTATAATGGTGGTCACTAAATCTTGTAATAACTATTGGCGGCTATCCATAATATCTTCAAATGGAGGTGCCAGCTAGCAAGAGATTTCAAGATCAAATTTGATTGTATTCCTATTTTGTCCTTCCACTGCTTGGAGTCTTATTGTCTTTTGTCTTCTTCTATCTTTTAGGGTTAGGTCTTAAACCATCCAAAGCTTGTTGCATCCTTAGTCTTTAAGGATTCCAAGATGGTTTAGACTATATATATAGCATTTGTATCATTTTTGTAAAGAGTGATCGCTTGTTATAAAGGCTCAAAAACTAGGCATAATCCTTTAACTCAAGGATTGGACATCCAACTAAGCACTTCATCCACTTTATAGTAAAATCATTTAATATGTCAAACCCAGGGACGTATTACTTGAAACAGGCTAGAAAAATATATGCACCAAGCACTTTCTCAACCAATCATTCTATAATTGTTGCAGGAAATAAATGCTAGAAAGGAACTACTCTATGGCTACAGGAAATAAATGCTTTCGAAAGGAAACTATACTATTGTTGCATGAAATGAATACTTCAAAGGAAAGCTAAGCTACTATTGTGAAAGTAGAAGCTTAAAAGTAAATGACAAAAATGAATGCTGCTAGCAGGATGGAAGAGTGCACATAAACAACTATAATTCTTTAGTTACTCTGTCGCTCGGCCGCAGGAAGCGGTAGTTGTCCTGTGACTTTGGTTGCATGAGCTGTTCAACATAAGAATTGAATAAAAAAAATGCAAGAAAGTGATCTAATCTAAATTGAATCTAAACTATGGATTCCTTACCAAGTGGCCCCCTTGGGTGAGTACCCAGAACACTCAATTACACATAATTAACTTCAAAACTTTATTTTCTCATTAATTTGAATTAACAAAGTACAGGAATTCTTAACAACAGTAAAATAATATAAATAAACTATATTGTGACTATAATAAGAATACTACTACTGCTTTTCTTCTGATGTAGGAGTGGGGCTTTATTTAAAGGTAAAAACATCTAACTACTAAACTCTACATGCCCTAAGAAAAGGCGGAGCTTTTATTACAACAATCCAACAGAAAGGAAAACTCGAAAATAGGAAATAGAATTGGTCAAGAAGAGAGGAAAGAGCTAAGTAGACAACAGATCTAACTTCCCACTCTCTCCTAGATTTTATCAAGGAAATTATTGCGCTCACCAAGTCTTTGTTCAACGGTCTCCATCTGGATCAACCGAAAACCTTCCACCACTGCTACGCCGATGTTTCTTTCGTGTGTGTCTACTGCAGGACCTAGTCAAGAGACCAACACATAGACGTGCTCACCTAAACAAGATGACAGTTGCTACTTCGATGCGTTGCATTAACACCGTTAGGATAAAAGTATTCATGGAATTTATTCAAAGTACATACATTATCTATTGCTCAAGCAGTCAATTCATTCATAAAACATGATCATAAGTTCATAGCAATAAAATAGATCATATTCATCCTGATAAAGCACATTAAGTAGCATATGTCCATGGCATAGGTTCAGTGGTTGAACACCACATAATAACAGTTTTAGAGCATAAAGTCTTGGAATAATAACAGAAAACATAAGAAAGGACCTAGCAAAAGTTCTTCTAAGTGTACACCTCCTCTTTTTGTGATTTGTGGTTCCCAAGCTTTCCAAAGGCGGGGAATAGTAGCAATTATTTACAATGATAGAAATCCAAATACACAAAGCTACCAATAATGAATAACTTGAAACGTAACCAATAAAATGTACAAGAAAATGAGAGAAAGAAAATGAATGCAAACCCAATTGCTTGAAGCTTCTATTGTCTCTCTCTACTCCTTCTGAAATGTTGTTTTTGATGCTTAGTATTTGTGTGGGAAACGTCTATGACTTGAGAAGCATCGATAATTTGATACTTGAAATGTGTGTGTGATCGCAAGATGGATTGAATGCTAGAACCAAACTAATGGAGTAATGGTGCACGAGATCTTGAAATCATGGATCCTTCAAATGGTTATGAAGGGTTTATTATATAGGAATTGGGGATGAAATGAATGGTTGAGATCAATCCCAGAGATAGGGAGATGAACGGTTGAGATCAAAGGGAACTGGAGA
>MU226021.1:1163719-1181045 GCA_018584345.1 Thuja plicata
TATTATATAGGAATTGGGGATGAAATGAATGGTTGAGATCAATCCCAGAGATAGGGAGATGAACGGTTGAGATCAAAGGGAACTGGAGAAGCCATCAGTAAACTCCACCTCTTCAATTGGTAAAGAGAAGATAGAGTTTGGTTGACTGAAAAGCTAATTGTGAGTTACCTTTTAGAACTGAAGAGGTGGGTGGAGTTACCCATGTGAACTGGAGAGATGGGTGGAGTAACCCATATGATCTTATTGGAGTTATCTCTTTGAAGATAAATGAATATTTAATTCATTTATTTAATTAATGTTTTCAATATGTGAGATAATTGAATTCTTTTTTATTTAGAATTGTTTATTTGATGAAATTAAATTAATTTAATTGGAAGAATTTAATTAGTAAGTTTAAATATTTGAATTTAAACTATAGGAAATTGATTTAATTAATTAATTAATGGTAATTAATCAATTAAGGTTAATTATTTAATTAGCTTTGGGAATTTGATTAGATTATTTAGGGAATGAATTTAGAGTAAAATAGATGATTAATTAATGATTAAAAAACCATTAATTAATAGATGAAAATTAGTGTTTTTAATGTTAAGTCGCAAGCCTATCCATTTTCGGGTGTCTACATTTGTCCCTCTTTGATGAGATGTGACTTGTCGCAGTGTGTCAAAGATTCTTTGATTTTGATCTTGCCCCAGCTTGCCCCGGTGATAGTAGGTGTATTTATGCCCCCTCAACAAATTTGAGCAAAAATTTGCGACATGAGCATTAATTTGTTGAAATTGTAATTTTTGAATCTGGGTAGCTGACTGATTTGAAAAATGCTTAATATTAGTTCTGATATTGACTGTCAAAGTTTACAGGGACCGGAAAGAAAAATCTTACTTCCATGGGAAATTAGGGTTTTTGGAAATCCCTATAAGTAGCCAAGAGAGCCATTCATTTGTCACATTTCCTTCTTAGAGCTCTAGAATTCTTGGTGAGTTGGTTCTTAGTTTTCTCTATTTTTTTCTCCTATTTTCGTGCGATGGCGGGCCTTCTTGGAGTCACACACATATCTGACCGAGTCCGGACCTATCAGAGGCCAACTGGCATAGGACATCCGGTGAGTTTTATCTCTTTGCGTGTCATTAATGCATTTATTTCTTGCTTTTAAAATTTGTTGTTTTCTGATATTTTGCATAATGTGTCGCAATCGTCTGCGGTTTTACCGCAATTACAGTTTGAATGCCGCAATTGTCGGTTGAGTTTCGCAATTGATAAGAGTTCCACACTTGCCTTTTTTTCATGTCGCAATTGATTTTTATTTTCCGCAATTGACTGTTGGTTTTTGCAATCACATAACAGTACTGCATATGTAGGTTTTATTGTCGTAATTGCTTGTTTGTAACTATTTTCCTGATTTCCTTGTCTCATATCTGCTTATTCTGATGTTTGTCACCTCCCTCTATGACTGATACTGATATATTTCTATTTTTTTTTTGTGTGCAGTTCACCGGGAGGATTCTGTGCTATCGGGAGTCTAGATCGGCGGGTGTTGTATACAGGTTCTAGCTATCGGAGGATGAGAGGTCAGTTCTTAGGGCCTTAGGTTTATACTGGATATGTTACATGCCAGAGATCATGACCAATAGGTGTCTGATCTTGGCTCTTGTAGATCGATGGTAGTCCAAGAAATACACTTTCTGGTTACCCACTAGAGAGTGTACTATTACTTTGGAGGATGTGAACTGCATCCTTCAGCTTCCGATCTAGGGTGCACTTGTGGAGTATGCTACCCGACCTGGTATTGTTGCTTTGATAGAGCTGTTTGGATTGCCCTGAGATCAGCTTGGTTTATCCAGTGCATATGATATTCCATGGTCCCGATTTGGTTTGGGCCTTGATAGGTTGTCCACCTTACTAGGTAGTTTGATATGTGGCATCTTTTTCCCTGATCGTCGCCAGTGTGGATTCTCTGTCAGCTTTGGTTACGTATTGTAGAGTATGGTCCATGATCATATTGTTTATGCATGGGGGCCTTGCATGTTAGTGCATATGCACTTTCATATGTTTTACATGGCTTACCTTAATGGTAAGTCACTTGGTTGTGGTGCTACCCTCCTGCAGATATGGGTGTGGGAGCACATGGTTGTATGTCGTCCCGTTGGTACGCATGATCTTCCTATAGACATGCCATATGTTTTCATGTATGATGGAGCCATCATTCAGACCCACATGGGTCATCTATTGTATTGGCATCAATAGTTAGACATGATGCCCTATTTCATTTAGAGACCGTATAGAGAGTGCCTTGTGTGGGATGGAGAGGATATCCATCTTCCTTTTTACCATTAGAGGAGATACCTGATTGGTCATGTGACTGACCATGTTCATATGATTGATTTTCACAACACCAAAATGGTGTTGCAATAGTTCGGGGAGAAGCATGACGTGTTCAATATGTATGCCTATTTTGCTCGTAGGTCGAGGGATGTTGCTTTTTGCGGTGGTGTTGTTTCATTAGATGCTGCACAAACTGAGTTTGCAGGCCTAATTCCTATGGCGTGGACATGGAAATCTGCTACTGTAGATGTAGGTATGGTTGTTCTTATTCATTTGTGTTCAGTTCTTTATTGCACTTTTTAGTCTATCTGGCTTACGATACTTATTGTTTGTCTAATGTGGTATTGATATTTGAATTTAATATTTTGCAGGCACTACTCCTTAGTATAATTCCCATTGGGCATAGACCCAGCCAGTTTCACTTACAAATGTCTCATGTCCCATTGCTAGGACTCTCATGAGGAGGTACCATCAGGTACGATGAGGCAGGGGAGGTCAAGATGGAGGGAGGGATGGTGGCCATGACAGAGGTAGGGTTGGTGGTCAAGATGGAAAATAGGATGGAGGTAGAGATGGAGGATGGGGGAGGGGAGATGATGGGGGAGATGATCCTGGTCCTGGGGGTTCTGGTGGTGGAGTTCAGATGAGGGGTGGGCAGAGTGGTGGTCGGACCAGTACTCATAGAGTTGGGTTGAGTGTTGTATTGGAGGATGAGGAGGCGATAGAGGAGAAGGCACCTCAGTTAGTGCAGAGAGTATGTTGGTGTACTGGTGTTGTGTTGGCTCTGAGGGTGGAGGATAGGGTAGTTGTAGAGGATGTAGAATTGAGATAAGGGATATAGATGTTGAGGCCTTGGATGCTGAGAGTGCAGGCATGAGCTCATCTACTGGTAGTGGCAGTAAAGGCAGCAGTACTGGGGAGAGTTCGGAGAGTGATTCTTGGGTGGTGAGGGGGAGGGGAGATGAGGGATTGGGTGATAGAGCGGAGGAGGGTGACATGGATATGGCCATGGGAGGGATGGACATAGATACTTCCAATCTAGAGAGACTTACATAGTAGATTTTTTATTTACATGCCAGACTTGCCTCCTCTAATGCATGTGCCACGGCTTTGGAGGCTAGAGTGATGGCTGTTGAGGCCAGGACAGGTGTGGCAGAGGCTAGAGTTATAGCAGTCAAGGCTAAGATGGATGTGGTGGAGGCTAGAGAGTGATAGGCTCGAGCTGAGGTCTATTCTTTTATTAACAGTGTACAGGATGCTTCTCACCAAGATGTGTTGGATAGATATTATAGATTTGGGTGTGATGCCTAGAGGGAGATTGAGTATTGGAGATGCCATTATGAGGGTGCATTTTCTGCCTCGTAGAGAGTTCCTAGTTATACAGCCTCACAGAGATCCAGTAGGGATCAGAGATCACAGAGTAGTGGTGTTGGTGCTCCTAGTTCATCACAGAGACCTACTACTGATATGCCACCCCCTCGTCCACCTGGCGGCGAGGGTGGGGGTAGTACATGTTGATTTTGATATCTCTCCTCTTTTGTATCATGTACCCTTTTTGTAGTGATGTTCCTTTGATATTACTCTGAGGTTTATCCATTTTTGTATCCTGACACACTGATATTTATTGATATATATGTTGATTACCTTCTTTTGTTCAGACTTGCGACCATTTATTATACTCAGATATTTTGATTGATATGAGATGTAGCTAGTGATTTGATATGATGTGCATTGGTTTACTTTCTATATGTATGATTCTACATGATTTGGTTTAGGTGATGAAAATGTATATGAAATATGATTCTATTATGCAGACTCATAGATGGATGATTTACTTTTCCTATGATACTGACATGTGTATGCAGGATGGTGGAAATGAAATGCATGTTTATATGAGATTCTTGTGGATGCATGTGTTTTTATGATTTATCATGTATGCAACTACTATGTTTTTTCATTTATTTGATGCACTTAAATGGAATGGATGCAATCTATTATGCACAAAATATCTGAGTAATGCATGTGTTAATTAGAAGGAAGTTAGTTTGGATAAATGTTCTCTGGGATTGATCTAATAGATATGGAATGATAGAAATGATTTTTTTATTTTTTGATAGATATGAATTGATAGAAAAGATGAGTATCCCAAGTCGCTGCCCATGTTTCCAATATTTGTCATCATTACATCTTTTTTATTTTTTGAAATTCCAAAGAGTGTCCAATGCATCCAGATCACATACCACCTAGATACCGCCACAACCTCTTGATAAGCGGAAGGAGTAGAGAGATTAAATTGAAATAGAATTTAGTGCACCTAAATATTGACCATCTGGGTTCAGCTATGTTCCTTGTTTGAAAAGAAAGAGAGCCAAAAGCACCCAAATATTGACCATCTAGATACCGCTTTGTCCTCTGAATTAACTGAAAAAAAGAAACCAAGATAGAACTCCTATGCACCTAGAGTCCATCTGGATAACACCGCGAGCTCTTGATTCCATTAAGAAAAGACCAAAGCAAACAAGATAGAACTCCTACGCATCTAAAGTCTATCTAGATAGCATCGTGAGCTCTTGATTGCAAAAAAGAAAAGACCATAGAAACCAAGATAGAACTCCAACGCACTCTGAGTCCATCTAAATAACATCATGAGCTCTTGATTCTATAAAATAAACAAGCAGATAAAAGAGAAGGAATGTCAAATTCTTTCCCAGGGTTAAGCTCAGATCATGGAATTGCATGGCTACCAGATAAGTGACAGCACCTACCGCATTTATCCTAAATCATCATGGCCCTGAAATCAAAGTGTACATTCAATGGATAGCAATCAAAGAAAATAAGTCATGATCTATCATAGCTACTCTCCTCACATGGTGGATCCTGGAGTAGCATAAGTACATAACCACAAAATATAGACTGACATATGACCGAATGACTAACCTAGTCAATATTTTTGGATGGTTCCTTGATTTAGTTGGATTCTCTTGATTGGCTCGACTCTTTTGATAGGCTTGATTGGCTTGATTGGCTTGATTGCTTGAGTGTGTCTGGTTTCAGTAATAGATGACTCATATAAGACTGACCTGTCTGGTTTTGAACGTATCCATCACTGTATAAGATGATTGATAGGATTTGATTGATTTGATCAATTTGGATGGATGATCAGGCTATTTCAGATGGGCCCAATACTGATTCGCAAAGCTCATGATTGTGACATTTGATAGATTGGCTTGGTCGCTAGTTGCTTGTTGATAGATTTGATAGATTGATAAAGTTGTGTCATATGGGCCCAATGTTGATTTGCAAAGCTCATGATTGTGACATTGATTGACTGGGCATGATCGCCCTTTTCTCTCTTGATAACCGAGTTGGCTTTATTGCTTGGGATTTTGTAATTTTTTATTTTTTTTTATGAAGATTGATTTTCTCAGAACATTTTGGTCTTTTTAGGATTTTTGATGTGTTTTTTGATTTTTTAGGGTTTTTTTTAGGACATTTAGAATCACCCCTAGTCTGGTGGACCATTAGTAACCATGGATAAGTTTTGGTGCTCAAAGGGGAATGTGCTTCTAGATATAGCTTGGGTAGTCAGTCTTGCATTTGAAGTGTGCTCAAGCTTTTGATCTTGGATTTCATTGATGGTGAAGCTGGATTTGAACACTTCGTGCCTGTTTGATAGGTTTTCACCAAGGTACCTACTCAATAGCACCTATTTTCCAAGTTTTCACTAAGAGAGAAATTTTGTTTCTCTTTACTTTTTTATTTTTATTTTATTTTTTTATCATCACCAAGGTGCCTGATTGCCAGGTTTTCACCAAGGTAACATTTTGTAATTTTTTATTTTTTTTGGTATTTTCTAGGTATGTAGATAGGTGCCTTAACCATAGAGACCTTAATCATAGAACCTCTTGAGGTGCATGTTGTTGATGTATCCAGGGATTTGATCTCCTTCTAGTGTTTCTAGTTTGTATGCCCCACTTTGGGTAAAGATGACAATGACATATGGTCCTAGCCAGTTAGGCTCGAACTTTCCTGGTTTCACTCTTTTTGCTTGGTTCTTTTGATTTTCCATGAGGACAAGGTCTCCTACCTCAAATTTTTGTGACCTCGCCTTCTTATGATAGTTCCTTCTAAGGTGATTTGGATAGCCTTGTAAGTGGTTGAATGCATGCTATCATTTTTCATCTAGTAACTCCAGTTCACTAAGCCTTGCTACTCTATAGTCTTCATCTGTAATCAGGTTCTTCAATGATATCCTTAGGGATGGGATTTCCACTTCAAGGGGTAGTAACACCTCTAATTGATAGACTAGGGAGAAAGGAGTGGCTCCTGTAGGTTTTCTCACGCTAGTTCTGTATGTCCATAATGCGGGACTAAGCTATGAATGCAAGTCTCGTCCTGATTCGTTCACCATTTTCTTCAAGATTTACAAAACTATTTTGTTTGTAGCTTCAGCTTGGTCATTCCCTTGAGGATAATAAATGAAGAGAACCCTTGTTTGATATGGAATTGTTCACATAGCTCTTCGACATCTTTGTTTTGGAAAGGCCTGTCGTGATCTGTCAGGATGGTTTAAGGATCTCGTATCGACATATGATGTGGTTAAGTATGAACATTGATATCTTCTTTTTGGTAATGTAAGTGGGGGGAATTGCTTCCACCCACTTAGTGAAGTACTATGTTGCTGCTATAATGTATTTGTGTCCATTTGCTGAAGAAGGTGTAATTTTGCCCACTAGGTCAAATCCCCACATAGAAAATGGCAATGGTGATGTGATAGGATTTAGTTCTTGGGCTGGTGCATGGATGAAGTCTCCATGAATATTACATTTCCTACACCTTTGTACATGTTTGTGTGCATCTGTCTCTACTATGGGCCAATAGTATCCCATGTGGATGATCTTCTTAACTAAGTTGTTTCCACCTCTATGGGTTCCACAAATTCCTTTATGTACCTCATACAGATCTCTCTGGGATTACGTGGAAGTGATACATCATAGTAGCATTCCATCTAGACTTTGTTTATATAAAGTACTTGAGATGATGGTATACCTAGAGGCTTGGCGGATGAGGGACTTTCTCTAGTTTCTAAACAAGTTGGGAGGTAAGACGCTATTTTGGAGGTAGTTGTATACATCTTGGTACCATGGGGTTTCAGGACCAACAAGGATGCATGTTGATTCTATGATGGATGCTTGATGTGATGGCACCAAGAGTTGTTCTACTAGAAACTAGAATCATGTTTCCTTGCCTGGCATATCGATCAGTGATGCTATGGTAGCCATTGCGTTTGTAGCTTTGTTCTGAGCTCGTGGTACTTGCTTGAAGAAGATGTATTGGAACTTGGTGCGTAATCTTTCCATCTGTGCTCTGTATGGTATTAGCTTCTCATCTTTTTTCATATAATCATTGTTGACTTGGCTAATGACCAACTATGAATCTCCGTAGACCTTAATGTTCTTGATTATCCATTGAATTTCTATCTTTAAACCGATGACTAGTGCTTCATATTCTGCTATGTTGTTTATGCAGGGAAACTTGAGTCTGAAATATTTTGGAATTGTATCATTATCTGGAGTGATGAGCACTATTCCTGCCCCTGCACCATGGTTCATGCATGAACCATCAAAGTATAGTTTCCATACCTCGATCTCTCGTTGTAGTGTCATAATAGATTCATCGGGAAAGTTGGAAATGATAGGCTGATGATCCTTAATAGGTGCCTCTACTAGTTGGCCCACAATCACTTGCCCTTGGATGGCCTTTCTATCTATGTACTCAATTTCAAACTCACTTAAGATCATTACCCACTTTGCAAGTCATTCGGTGAGCATTGCTTTGCTTAGGAGGTATTTTAAAGGATCAATATGTGCTATCAACTTTGTTTGGTGACTCGACATATAATGTCTCAGCTTCTGCAAAGAGAAGACAACTACAAGGCATGGTTTTTAAATTGGCATATAGTTGAGTTCATATCCTACCAGTGTTCTTCTTAGATAGTAGATGGCTCTTTCTTTACCTGTGTCATCATGTTGTGCCAAGAGTATGCCTAATGTTGATTCCATTATTGAGATATACAGAAGCAATGGTCTACCTTGGACTGGTGGCACCAATATAGGAGACTTGAGGAGGTAGTCCTTGAATATTTGGAATTCTTGTTCACATTGCTCTATCCATATGAATTTTATGTCTTTGTGTAGTAGATGTTGGAATGGGTGGCACTTGTCTTCTAGCTGAGCTATTAAGTGCCTAATTGATTGGAGCCTTCCTTGTAACCCCCTTAGTTGCCTTAGGTTTGATGGTGGTGGCATGTCCAATATAGATTTGACTTTCTTTGGGTCTACTTCAATGCCTCTATGTGACACTATGAACCCCAGTAGCTTCCCTGCTGTAACCGCAAATGCACATTTCTTTGGGTTTAAATGGACTTTGTATTCCTACATTATGTCAAAGATTGGTCCCAATACTTGTAGATGATCCTTGCAAAGCATTGACTTGGCTAGTATGTCATCCACATAGTCTTCCATTGTTTTATGGATGAGATCATGAAAGATATTTGTCATGGCCCTTTGATACGTTGCCCCAACATTTTTTAGACCAAACGGCATGACATTCCAACAATACGTTCCCCAAGGACATGTGAAAGATATCTTGTGTTGGTCCTCTGGTGTGATCCTTATCTAATTATACCCTAAAAATTCATCCATTAGTGATAGCATTTGATGTCTAGCAGTTAGATCTACTATCATATCAATGTTAGGCAAAGGAAAGTCGTCTTTGGGACAAGCTATGTTGAGATCTCTAAAGTCTGTGCAAATTTGTATCTGACCACTGTGCTTTGTAACTAGTACCAAGTTAGATATCTAGTCTGCATATGGGATTGGTCTTATGAACTTGGCATCCAGGAGCTTTTTCAATTCTGCCTTAACTAGCAATGCAACGTGGGGATGCATCTTTCTTAGCTTCTGCTTCATAGGTTTGGCATTGGGTAACAATGAGAGATGATGTTGTACAAGCTATGGATCTCATCCTAGCATATCTGGGTAGGACCATGCAAAATTGATCATTCTTTCCTTAAAGAAACTGATGAATTGTTCTCCCTCCTCTAGGGTGAGTGATTTCACCAAGTAGATGTTCTTTGGGTTCTTGTCATCTCCCAAGTTGACTTCCTCTATTTCTTCTGCTAGTAATGTCGACTTCTCCTCTGTTAAGGGGAGGAGTTCCTTATTTCCATATTCTAGCGCCTCAGTGAGGTTTTCACTAGAAGGTACGTCTTGTTTTAGCTTTTTTTTATTTTTTGTGTTAGTAAGCGCCTTTTGGTTTTCACTTACTGACGATTCTTTTTTTCTTTTTTGATTTGTTTTGATGACTAGAAAGAGGGGCTTCCTCCCCAAAGTATGCTAATCTATTGAGGTCAATGGAGAAACCTACTTTATGGTCTGCTGATGGTATTCCCTCTCTAAGTCCCATGAAGTCTGTAATGGCCTCATCATTCTTGAAAACATCCATATTAGGCAGTCCTTGTTGATCCCACTCTATTAGTTATGGGTGTACAAGACATAGGCCCTTGTGTTGGTTTGACTCTATTTGGTTGAAAGGGACTTTGGATAGGGTTCTGAAAAACCTAGACTATGATGTGGATGCATCACTTGAAGAATGGAGAATGGCATGTTTATCTATGCAGGGTTGGTCATTAATGGATAATTGGTCAAATAAGTTGTCAAGGTTTATGGTGGTGGCTGACTGAGGGGAATAATCTGGGATCGACAGTTTAGAGTCATGAAGGGATCTCCACTCATACTCGTGGGAGTCAGTTTTGATAGAAAATTCGTCAGATGTCTCACTTCCTTCATTATCGTCGATGGCTATGTTGAGGTTTATTTGGGTTTGAGAGGTTCCCTCTTTGGTGGGAAACAACTGTTGCAGTCTGTTGCTTATTAAGACATGTTCTGAGTTTTGCCCCTAGTGCATCTCTGCTACTTGTTCCTGATCAACTTGGATGTCTTGGATTATAGGGTTGGTTCTTTGTTGCCCATAGCCTAACCCTCTCTTGTTTCTCTAGGTTTCCAAGAGAGACAATTCCATTAAGCCTTTTTGTCTTCCCCCAGACCAGTTGTACCATCGTACCCAAATCTTTGTAACATTGTGTAACCATTTCCATAGTTTGATATGGGTAGGGGTTGTTGAAGTGTCTCTTGTGGATCTTGGTACAACCATGTACTGATATCTTGTTCAAATGGATTTTCTTCTGTAATGTCTCCCCATCTGACAAAATTTGTGGGTGGACATATTAATAGAAAAGGCTCTGGAGTTTCTATTATAATAACCGGTTGCGGCATGCCATATGTTCTTGGGCTCTGAGGCATGTTTGTGATAGTGAAAGCTTCCTCATAGTTGTATTCACCACAACCCTTGTCGGTAATGGATATTTTTCCTGCTTTCTGTGTGACATCTTTAGGATTCAAATCTGAAGAGGATGGGATGCTTGTGTCTTGGTTTGAGGGTACCTGGCTGTCAGTGTTGATTTGGAGCACATTATACTATTGGAAAGGATTGGGATCTCCCTCTATGATGATTTCTTCTCCCTGGTGTGGGAACTTGATGCATTGATGGTATGTTGAAGGTACGGCTTGCATTTCATGTATCCATGGTCTCCCTAGTAACATGTTGTATCCCAACTCAAGATCTAGGATCTGGAAGGGAGTGTTCTTGACCACTGGACCAATACGGACAGGTAGAATGATAATACCTTTAGAGGATCTTTCCTCTTCATCATAAGCTCTGATATTTATCCTCCTTGTGACATCAATGCTTGATTTTGAATAGCCTAGTTGCTTGATTAACTTTAGAGTATAGATATTTAATCTAGCCCCACCATCAACAAGGACTCTACCTATAGCGCTTTTTTGGACCTGGACAAGTAAGTGCAAAGGATCATTATGCAGGGGTTTATGCGGCAGCACGTCATGGTCTATGAATGTGTTATGTTTGTTAGCATCTATATGGTTAACCATCATTTGGAATCTCTCACGTGTTATGTCCCTTGGGATAGCTGCATTCTGAAGGGCTTGTTCAAGTGCTAGTTTATGTTGCAGAGATATGCGCAATAGGTCAAACATAGAGATCTGGGCAGGTGTGCGCTTTAGTTGATCCACTAGGCTTAGTTGTGGATCTGAGGTTGCATTAGGATTGGCAGATATAGTAGATGATGATGGTACTCCCTACAAGACAAATCTGGTATGATGCATGGTTACATCACATTTGTTACCTTGGTCTTTGATAGTGATCGTAGCCACATGGCTATCTGAAGGATTGAGGCAATTGATAATGTTATCACTGTTGGCATATGTATAGCTGACCTGTTTGGATGATCCACTAGACCTGGAGGCTTTCCATTTGTTGTGATCATGAAATGTATCATTGAATATAGTGTGATTAGTTGTTCCTTTGGCTTGGGTATTTGTTACATCGATGACCCCTATGTCAAACAGAACTTGGATAGCATGTTTTTATCGGTAATAGTTAGGTGTTTTATGTCCTTTCACCTGATGAAACTCACAGAATTCATTGTCATTATACCACCTTGGTTTTTTTTCACCTTGTTCAAATTCCTTGGTTTTTGGGAGAGTGATAGTGTTGGATTGTATCAGCTTTCATAAAGCTGTTTCTATTGGCTCTCCTAATGGTGTGAAATATCGCTGCTGGAATTGAAACTGTGGTTTGTGTTGGGTTTGTTGCTGACTGTTTGACACAGCGGCCACTTGGATAGGGGGGAAGTTGATTTTGAGTGTATGCTTGTTGAGTGGGCCCTGTGGGTTGTTGGTTGGCCACAGGTGCACCTTGCAGTGACACCTTGGGTTGTGTGTAGTTGGTTGTCTTCACATCAATGATACCATTGTTGGTGATATTTTTATTTTTGTTCCACCACTTAGCTTTGTCCGTTGCATTTTTGTTTGTATTTGTTTGGGTTAGATCTACAAGGATTCCTCATTTGACTAAGTTTTGCTCACAACAAACCCCTTGTTCGATGAGTTGTGTGAAGTTCGGAGCTAACTGCAATTCTGTTGTGAATGACATGTCTGGAATCAAATTATCAACAAACATGACTATTAGGTCTTGTTCGGGCACATCATACGTTATTCAGTTTGCAGTATTCCTCCACCTCTATAGGAATTTCACAAAAGACTCTCCATCCTTCTATTTTATATCACAAAGGTCCTTGATACTGACCTTGCGCTCGATGTTATGATGGAAGTGAGCGATGAACTTTTCAGCTAGTTCACCCCAAGACTGAATTCCATGAGGTAAATGTGAGAACCATTCCATTGCTGGTCTGGCTAAGCTTTGTGGGAACAATCGCATTAAATATGTCTCATCATGTGTAACTTTGACATAACTAGCAAAAAACCCTTAGATATGTTCAATAGGGTTCGTATTGCCCCTATATTTAACAAATTTTGGTACAGAGAAGTGAGTTGGGAATGGAGACATGTGAAGAGAGTGGTCAAAGGGGTATGTGTATAAATCCTCTACAGTGTAGGATTTAGTTTGCCCTTGATTTTGCATATCCATCATTTGGGTTTGAAGGGTTTGTATCTGTTGCATCAACATGTCTGTTTGATACTAAGGCTGATGTGTGATGATGTTCCTCTGTGCTGTAGTAGGTATGAGGCTACGCATCTTTCCCTTGAGTAGGAACATAGGATTTCATCCTGGGGACTTGATATTGATTTCCCAATGCATGATTTTGAAATGGGGGCACATGAGTATCCCATAGTGGGCTTTGATGCATTTTTTGTTGGGATTGGGAATGTTGTTGTTGTTGAAACTATGGTTGATATTGCTGGGGTTGATATTGTTGTTGATGAGGTTGGGGTTGTTGTTGTTGGGGTTGGAATTGTGGCAACTGAAGCTGGGGTTGGTTTTGGGGCAACTGAAGTTGGGGTTGTTGTTGTTGGGGTTGGAATTATGGAAACTAAAGCTGGGGTTGTTGTTGTTGGGGTTGGATTTGAGGCAACTGAAGCTGGGGTTGATGTTGCTGGGGTTGGATTTGAGGCAGCTGAAGTTGGGGTTGTTGTTGCTGGGGTTAGAATTGTGGCAACTGAAGTTGGGGTTGCTATTGTCAGGGTTGGAATTGTGGCAACTGAAGATGGGGTTGCTATTGCTGAGGTTGGAATTGCGACAACTGAAGTTGGGGTTGTTGTGGCTGAGGTTGGATTGGTTTTGGAATGGGAAAAGGTGTAGCCTTGGGTGGGCATTGACTATAAGTCATACCTGTAGAGATGGATCCCTATGGGAATGAGGTGTTGATCCCAAGACTAGTAGGAATTGACTACAGTAGCAGCATAGTTTCAGAACAGTTGGTATTTGGTGGGATGGAAGGCATAGCATGAGAGCTTGATTATCCAGGCCATGAGACTGAAGGTGGAGGCATACTAGTGACCATGGGTGCACTTAGTTGCGAGCCTGTCATGCTTTGAGTGGAATATGTGCTTGTTTGGTTTTTGCAATTGGTTTGATTGGGTATCATCTATGCCAATGAGGGTGTTATCAATGGTGGGAAGATTTGAGAAACAACATGTAGCATCTGAGATGATTGAGTAGCATGTTGACCTACAAGAGGGTTTTTGGGCCATATGGTTGATACACTGAATTCAGCAGGGAATTTGAATCCCTTCTTTAATAGCATGGCTAAGTAACGTTGGGGATTCCTCTCTACAATAGTGTCAACTACTTGTGTGGAACAAGTATCTTGCTCGACATCTTCAATCTCCTCTTTTGTGACATTTTAGAAAAAAGCTGACCTGTAGAGTTGTTCAATAAATAGAGCAAAACTAGTATTTATGAAAGGATCATTCTCTTGCTCTATTTCCCAAGAGGGGAATCTGTTGATATATGACTCATCAGGTTGTGTTCTAGCCTTCGACCTTGTGTAAGGCCCTCCATGAGGTGTTTGAGACATAGTGTGGTCCATATTTTGTAACTAAAACAAGTGATATAAAGCAAACAAAAAAGGATAACCTTTCTAAGGAAGTATGAGTTATGTTTTGGACAAGGGTAATTCTAAGGACAGATGTTGATTTATCTTGATCTCAAAGTTGTGATGATGTAAAAG
The DNA here is from genome assembly GCA_018584345.1 of Thuja plicata. Classification (NCBI taxonomy): domain Eukaryota; kingdom Viridiplantae; phylum Streptophyta; class Pinopsida; order Cupressales; family Cupressaceae; genus Thuja; species Thuja plicata. The sequence continues at coordinate 1,178,154 of MU226021.1, forward strand.
ATAATATTCATCGACCTTTTCCTGGGACAAAGTTACTTGATAGAGATAATGATGATGTTTGATATGATGAGATCAAGATATTTCGAGTCTAAGCTTTTGAACTAACAATGTTTTAGAAAATAATCGTGCTTTTCAAAGAAGGGATGATCTTTAACATTTAGAGATTCACACAATATTCTTTGCATTTTTCTGGGGTAGACATTGGTCTTTGACACAAAATGGAGAGTACTTTCAAGGTTTTTAGGTCAAAATAGGTGTAAAATATCTCTGGTCAACTCTGGTACAACTCCACCGATTGTGGAAAAGTGAATGGTTGATTGCGGTACTTTATCACTGATTGCAGTAATAAACAGGTCGATTGCGGCAATAAATAGTTTAGCTGTAGCAGACTTCCGTCAATTGTGGAAAAATGCAGGCAATTATGGTAAAAGGGGAATAGTCTCAAAAACTAGAGGATAGGTATCACTGTCTGACAATTTTGATTTTCTGGAACAAGGCTTCTGATTTGCAAGACAGTTGATGTTGACAACCCTAGACTTTAACACGTTTGACTTATTTTGACAGTTGGATGTTTGTTTTGCATTTTCAAAAATTGATCAAAGAATAAGCACAACAGACACTATGTTTTGAAGAATGAAGACTGACAATGTGTATGTTTTACAACTTTTTCAAGTTGCAAGGTTATCACGAGGTCTCAACAATGAACAGTCAGATTAATCTAGGTCAATGGCTTCATAATACAATGTTATAGGCCCAAAGCTTGAATGTCCATTAGCTCACATAGCAATTGTCACACTACTAGGACATGAAGGTCCATGACGTAGGCGTACATATTTTTATCGTTTCCACGTATTGTTTTCGTGGAGTGAAGATATCTTTCACTACACAAATACTGCGGGACACATATGTTGGGAATCTTGGGGGGAAATTCTGCAACCCCTTGCACTATAATAAGGTATCTGTTCGAAGGTAAATCAGTTTGGTCTCTAATTAACAAGGTTATAGTAAGGGTCTGTGGCATCTATCCAATCAGTTTGTACATGTGTGACTCGCTTAAGAGCCTAGTTGACCATGCTATCTCCTTAGGGATATTCACCTGATCCAGACTATCATTAACACACCTCGCTCGAGCTTGGCTAGATAAGACAGAAATTTGGTTTGCACTTTGTTTATATACTGATCAGAAGGATTACCGGTTTAAGGTTGTTCTTCGAGGAAGAAGCGCATTCCCCGGACAGGCCTTTCTAAAAATTATAAAGGTGTCTAATCTAACAGATTATGCAAGTGCACCCAAAACTCAAGACACAAGGTAAATCGATTAAGCTCTAAAAGTTTGAAATGTGAACTAAGCTACACCACCATACAAGCACAAGTGTTCAGTTTTAAGCCTAAAAAGTAGGTGTTTGATTGCTTGTTCAATTTTAATGCACCAAATCAAGATATTCTTTGACTTGTTCAATTTTAGTCCCCACATCAATTTTAAGCCCAAATCTGAAATGTGAGATGTGAGATGTGAGATGTGTGACAAAAACTATTCTTTTTAAGCCCAAATAGACAAGTGAATGAATTTTAAGTTGTATTTTTATCTTTGCCTCCCCAATTTGTACCTGTCAAAGAAAGTGTTTACTATCTCCAGAAATGAAAGATTTCAATCCAAAACAGCAGAATATCTAGAAACTCTGGGATTATTGAGATTGTTGAAATTAATGGTGACTTTATACTTACCTATGAATCTCTTAATTGAATCAATGTACCTCGTGTATGCTTCACTTTGATCTTAAGATGTGATTGTGAGAATAGCCCTTTGTTGTGATCGATAGTTGATGGTTCTCCTTTTTGTAGCTCCTAATGCTCTAGCACCTGGTATGTGTCTGATTACCTTCTTTTTCATTCACTGTCAGTCAGCCATGCACGAAAACCAAGAAAAACTGATAGAAATGTAGCTTTTAAGTCGATTGCAGTACTGTTTGTTCAATTGCGACAATCTCTGGTCAATTATAGTAGACTATGGGCGATTGCGGCAAATAACTTTCAACTGCGGCAGGATGCATTTGATTGCGGCACGGATTGGGCAATTGCAGTAGAGTACAGGAAATTGTGACAAACAATAAGTAGCTGCAGACAAATACAATCAATTATGGAAAAACTACCAGAAGATAGAAAGACAGAAGATGAAAGAATAATGGTACGAAAGCCTGCAATCAATTGTGGTATTAAACCAGTCGATTGCAACACAATTTTGTCGATTGCGACAGAATAGCTGCGATTGCAAAATAGCACAGATATCGAGAAAAAGATGAATCTTTTGGTCTACAACCATACGACCATGGCTGATTGGTTATGTCTATTGCCTGAATGAAATATTTGTTCTATTTGATTCACGTTGAGTTCACCAAAATGTACGCCTCCTCTTTTCGTAATTCATGGTTCCCAAGCTTTCCAAAGGCGGGGGTTAATAGTAACAGTTTACAATGATAGAAATCCAAATACACAAAGCTACCAATAATGAATAACTTGAAACGTAACCAATAAAATGTACAAGCAAATAAGAGAAAACAAATGAATGCAAACCCAATCGCTTGAAGCTTCTATTGTCTCTCTCTACTCCTTCCAAAACGTTGTTTTTGATGCTCGGTATTGGTGTGGGAAGCGTCTATAACTTGAGAAGCGTCAAGAATTTGATACTTGAAATGTGTGTGTGATCGCAAGATGGCTCGAATGCTAGAACCAAATTGATGGAGTAATGGCGCACAAGAGCTTGAAACCCCGGATCCTTCAAATGGTTATGAAGGGTTTATTATATAGGAATTGGGGATGAAATGAATGGTTGAGATCAATCCCAGAGATAGGGAGATGAACGGTTGAGATCAAAGGGAACTAGAGAAGCCATCA
>MU226021.1:1181334-1208590 GCA_018584345.1 Thuja plicata
ATTTGAATTTAAACTATAGGAAATTGAATTTAATTAATTAATTAATGGTAATTAATCAATTAAGGTTAATTAATTAAATAAAATTAATTATTTTATTAATTTTGGGAATTTGATTAGATGATTTGGGGAATGAATTTAGAGGAAAATAAATGATTAAAAAAACCATTAATTAATAGATGAAAATTAGTGTTTTTAATGTCAAGTCGCAAGCCTGTCCATTTTCGGGTGTCTACACTAAGGTATCTAAAAGATGCCATTAAAATGGCCTATCATTCTACCCCCTACGAAGACTAGTGTCGGTCCTCAAGCACTAAGACATTCTAGATCTTGGCAATAACCCAGAGGTCTCCTTCCTATGTTTCTCCAACCATGGAGGTGCCAACGCACCAGTAGAACCCATTTGTGCGCTCCATCTTTACCTGTCTCCTCAGTTCCTATTGTTCATCTATTTCATCATCCACATAGATGTGCAATGGCCATAAAAGCAGGGGAGGCTGGAAAGTGAGTGGCAACCATCACTTAGGTCGTGTCTGTCTTCCCTAGCATATATACCAACTAACACGATGCATTTTAGCATGCAAGTTAATCAGACTATGTGGCTATGCCTTCTTAAGTGCTAGGGTAAGTCTTTCCCATCTCTGTCATAACCCATCAGCTGCCCTATCCTCATCTGATAATGACAATTTTTCAAATGCTGAGAAAACTTCCTCACAGCTTTCTAGAATCCATTTCCTCGGTGTAGAATCATGAAATCCATACACAATTTGCATCCAGTCATAGTAAAGCTATCGTGGTGACTGAATTTCAGGATATAGGGGCAATGAAATGGATTTTTCAAAGATTTTGTACTTATGTAATTGCTCACCATAGTTTATTTCATTCTGAATCTAGGAAACAAGGGTAGACAAATGTATATCACCAATAAAAAGAAGGGGTTCCAGTTAGTATTAAAAGGAAATGCATAATTGTGCAAGTACAATTCACATAGCATATTCTGAACATAATCAGGTGATGTGTTGTATGCAGCCACAAATTCATGTGGGGTTTCTATGCCTGAGCTAACATCCCGAAGGACTCTCATTAATTTAAACAGATAAAACTGCTCTTTGAGGCATAGGACATAAACCCATGGTGGTGGTCAGCATTCCATCAATTCTAGAATTATATCTACAATTTTATTTACCTTATTCTGTAGAAATTCAACTTCTTGTTGTTTTCTTTCAATCTCCCTTCTTAACTTTGTCTATTCCAGTTCCCAAATCAATTTTTGATATTGCATTGCATTGAAATAGTCAACTGATAAAGAGTGAACAGTTACCTCCTCAGGTTGCCGATGTGGGACCGCCCTGACTACTTGTGGGTCTTCCTCTTTCTTTGGACAAATTGGCACATTTTTTGGAACAAGGGGCCTTTCCCTGTGATTGCCTTCCTGTAGAGAAGAAGATTTTCTTTCGGCAATTTTAGGCTCTACTACTTCTAGTATTACACACTCTGCTTTTGGAATCACCTTAGTGGATGTAGGATACTTTTCCATCATACCCTGGCATTCAAAAATAGGACTGCATGTTTGTAGTTGTTCCTGTAGGGGTTCCTCTGAGGAGACATGAGAATCATCAACCGCAATAGGAGAAATTTTGTCGTTTGGTTGTGTCATGTTCAAACAAACACTTTTGCGCAATGGGGTATCTGTAGAGGCTGCAGGTTGCTTTTGTGAAAGTTTCATTTTCTTGGTAGGTGTGGCCACAGGAGAAACAATAGACATAGGAATATCTTGAATCATATATTCTACCATTTTTTCTTTGCCCTTGCCCTTTTTATCTTTTTTCCTAGAAACTGTGGGAACCTTGGTTTCTCTGCTCCCTAAAGTAGGGTTTGGATAACCAGAGGGCACATTCTCCTCATTAACTCTTGAAGGGGAATAATTCCTCAAGGGATCATCTTGTTCTCCCAATTCTTCTTCCGCATCAGGGTTATTTCCCTGTTCTTCTTAATTTTTGGGTCGTGGCCCTTCTCCATGTAATTCAACATGAGCTACCACAATAAATCTATCCTAGGACATGGGAGAGATATCCCTCAGTGACCTTTCCACCAACATTTTAATTAAACCATGGTGGGTCATTATGTTTTTCCACCCCTTCCGTACCTCTTCAGCACTTAAGTTCAAAAGGGCATAAAGAAAATTTGGAACATTTACTAAATGTTTATGTCGTAAATGGCTCAACAATTTAAAGTGGACTGCATGCAAGAAAGAAAAATGGCCCTCACAAGTAATGTACCTTATGACATGAATGACCAACTGAGGAAATTTCCCTGGAAGAGATGTCCACTTTACTCCTTGTTTATTTTAATCCATTGGGGCATCTGCTGGTAACACAAATTTTGCTCTGGTTGTTTATGCATCATGCCCATGTGGAAATGATTCACCTATAGACGGAAGTCCAGAAACCTCAGAAATCCATGCTTCCAAAGCCTCAATTCACAACCCCTTAACATATGCAACTCCATTGCTGTATGTTCTCAAAAATTCCAGTGTCATATCTTCATCATACCCATTTAACCTAACAAAATAGGTGAGCTAGCCTACTTTGTTAAAAACCTTAATGTTGTCATGATCTTCTAACAATACTAGGTGGTTTGATGGCTCATGTCATATAGGAGAACCACCCATTCTACTGCTTGAAATTCCTACAATGTCTGAAAAACTTCCAAAATCTCCTTACTCCAAAAAATCACAACATAAAATTTTGAAATAATGATGTGAAGTTAAGCTGAAATTTTGAGTTTAAAATAGGGTTGGTTTCGTCAGTTTACATGAAGGGGTTGTCAAATCATAATTTCTGATATGATAGCTCAGTACAATTTGGGTAAAGGAAATAGTAATGAAAAAGATTGGTAATTATGACAGCTGATTTGGAGATGACATAAGTTTTGAGCTGATGGGATATTTCTTTTATTACACACAAAACCCTATTTACTACCCCCTACAAAAAATGTGACAAGTGTCCTTAGTTGCATTTAAATGTACAGAAAAATTGGGGATGAATCGCTATATTAATCACAATGTGTCATAATCATATTAAATGAAGTAAAAAAAACTTTTCCAGGCAATAAATTAATGCATACCTTGGAATATCATATCGTTAAATGCCCAAATCCAGAAAGATTTGATAATGTTGGCAGAGTAAAAATTTGAGTTGGCACAATAATAAGGTGATGGGAAGGCGTGGATGGAAGAAAAAGATGATGAAAAAGTGGATAGAATGACATTTTTATTATGGAAAAGAGATTTTTGTGGGAAACAAAATTTTTATTATAACTGCATGCGGGAAATTTTTAAAGAGATGACCAGAGCAAATAATTACTCTGGTTGGCTGCAAGAATGCCCTTAGTAGGAAGAGGTCCTTCGGCTACATGAATGTCTTTAGCTAGAGGAGGTTCTTTGGCTATAGGATATCCTTCAGTAGGAGGAAATTTGTCATCAGCAGGAGGAGGTTCTTCGGATGCAGGAGGTTCAATGGTTGCAGGAGAAATTTCAAAGTACCGCAGGAAATTGGTCTTTGTCTGTGGTTTATGGTATAGGCAAAGCCTATGACCATTCACCAGTAACTTGAAACATACAGGGTAAATGGTGGATAACTGAACTACTCTGTTAGAATAAACATGAATAATCTCATAAGGGCCAAGCCAACATGTTGTAAGCTTACCTTGGTTTTCTTCGAATATTGAGTCATAAAAAAGAGCCCAGTTGCCAAGAGAAAACTGTTTGGAAAGGATGTGAGAATTATGCAACTATTTCTGTTGTGTCTAAACCAACTCTGTGTGTTGCAGGGATGCCTTTCTTATCTGATCCAGCTGGTTAAGTTGCAGGATCCTGTCGTGTTGTGCCTTAGTAAGATCAATGTTTAGCTGTAATGTCGTTCATAAAGTCTTATGTTCAAAGTCAATCGGCATCACAGCTGTTTTCCATATACCAAATCAAAAGGGGTAAAACTTGTTATGGTATTCCATGTAGTGCAGTAGGCCTATACTGCTTCTTGGAGGCGTCTGCTCCAATCTTTCTTGTGCAACTAAACTATCTTTGTGAGGATAGCTTCTATCTCCCTATTAGTGATTTATGCCTGACCATTTGCCTATGGGTGATAGGGGCTTGATTTTTGGTGGTGAATATTGTACTCATTCATCAGAGCAATAATCAATGTAGAGGTGAATTAAGCTCCTTAATCAGTGAATAATTCATGGGGTACACCATAGCACGTGAATATCTCCTCATACAGGAAACTATGCAACTCTGTTATCTCTGGCGTGCTTCATGGCTCTTACCTCCACCCACTTGGTCACGTAATTAGTACATATTTATGTACAAATTTTCATCAGATGCAGGAGTGATGGGACCAAAAAAATTGATTCCCCATTTATCAAATGGAGTCACTACAACCTGAGGAAAGAGTGGCATTTCATCAGATTTAGTAGCCCGCTCCATCCTCTGGCATCAATCACACTTCCTGGTGTAATTGGTTGAATCCTTGTAGAGGGATGGCCAGTAGTAACAAGTATTAAGTACCTTCATGATTGTCCTTTTGGCAGCAAAATGTCCTCCACATGGATCATCATGACAAGCTCGGAGGATGTCATAAGTTTCATCCTCATGAATGCATCTTCTCAATACTTGATCGGGGCTAATATAGAATAAACAATCAGCAATCCATAAAAAGTTGAAAGTTTTCTCTATTAGTAATCGCTTCTCCTTTGGAGAGAAGTGTGGAGGTACCTTTTGTGAAACTAGATAGTTAGCAATATCAGCATACCAAGGTGCTTTTGCTACAATAGAGAACAGGTGCTCATCAGGGAAACTATCATCGATTGCCATAGGTTCATCAACATTCTATAGTCGTGAGAGAAAATCAACCACCACATTTGATCTTTCTAGCTTATCTATGATGGTAATATCAAACTCCTATAGCAGAAACAATCATCTAGCTAACCTTCCTATTATGGTAGGTTTATTAGCTAAGTACTTAATGGTTGTATGGTATGTATGCACAATCATTTGGCAACTAGTGACATAATGGAAGAATTTATTCAGAGCATAGATAACAACCAATAGCTCCTTTTCGGTAACCATGTAGTTCAACTCAGATCCTTGCAGATTTTTGCTAAGAAAATAAATAGAATGTTCTAGTGCACCTTCTTCTGTCCAAGAACTACTCCAATAGCATGATCAGAGGTGTCTTTATGTATGTGGAATGGGAGTGCCCAATTAGGACCTCGCAAGACAAGTGCCTGAGTCAGTACAGACTTCAGTTGTAGGAAAGCTTCATTACAGTCTGATGTCTAGATAAAGTTAGCATCTTTAGTGAGCAATGAATACATAGGGATGGCCATCTTTCTGAAGTCCTTTATGAATCTTCTGTAATACCCAGCATGACCAAGGAAGCTTCTAACATCCTTTTGTTTGGCTGGGGTAGGAAGATTCACAATGACTTCAATTTTGGTTGGATCTACCTGAATACCAAGAGCATAAATGTAGTGACCAAGCACTACTCCTTCCTGCATCATCATAAAACACTTCTCATTGTTCAAAGATAGGTTATGTTGTTTACATTTGGTGAGGAATTTTTCTAGATTTTCCAATGCTTCCTCATAAGTGTCCCCATAAGTTGTAAAGTTGTCCATGTAGATCTCCATACAGTCATCAAAAATATCAGCAAAAATACTAATAACGGCCCGCTAGAAAGTAGTAGGAGCATTGCAGAGGCCAACTGGAAAAATTGAATAAGCAAAAGTCCCCCATGGGCAGGTGAATGTGGTCTTTTCTTGATCCTCTGGAAGAATTCGGATCTGATTGTACCCACTATACCCATCCAAGAAAGAAAATTATTTCTTTCTTGTTAGAGAGTTCAAAACCTGGTTAATGAATGGAAGAGGGAAATAGTCCTTTTTGGTGGAATTGTTAATATCTCTGTAGTCCACACACACTTGCCACTTGCCACCTTTCTTAGGAAATATGACTAGTAGGGACACCCACTAGCTGTAGAATATAGGATATATGAAACTGACTTTAAGGAGTTTTTGGAGTTCGGCTTTGACTATCTCATGAAGAACAGGGTTGACACGTCTCTAAAATTGCCTTAATGGGGGTTTAACCTCCTTTAGGAAGATCCAATGAGTGCATAGATTTGGGTCCAGACCTTTAATATTAGTTTAATACCAGGAAAAAGCTGTAGCACGGTTCTTCAGTAACTTGGTCAATGATGTTTGTTGTTGAGGAGTAAGTTTGCTATTAATGTTCAAGCAGTGCTTAGGGGAAACTTCCTGTTTCTTAGTAAGCTCGACCATAGATGCATCAGTCAATGAGGGTAATTGGATCTCATAGGGAAGAATTTGGTGATAGAGCTATTTGGATTCAGGGGAAGAGATGTGGTAATCAAAGTACAATGGCTGTAGGGAGTAGTTTTGGAAGGAACTATCCAAAGGGTCTAAGTTCAATCCATACTGGTCATGCAGGATGTTGGTGATTACTTTATCTTCCTTCTAAAGTTGCAAGAAGGGATCCCTTGTTAACATCATTAATTGGGAGACTGAATTTATAACTTCATCTTCCTCTCCTACATCTAGCCATATGGGAGAGGCTAATTCCATCTGAGGTTGAGTAGGGGGATACAAGGCCAAAGTTTTGGTGTGATGCCATCAGAAATGGTCATATCCCCTAACTGACAACTGATGTAGGCATCAAGAGTAGCCAGCCAAGGATGTCCCATAATGATTGGATAGCCTCCTAGGGTAGCTTTTAGCGAGAGGATCATGAAATCTATAGGGTAGGACCAAGAGTCAAGGTCAACCACAATGTCCTCTACCACTCCATCGGGCTTTATAGTCAAACTGTCTGTGAGCTGCAGGACAGTAGGTGTATTTTTGAGGTTGGTGATACCAAGGCATTGCATTATGTCCTTGGTCATGACATTAATGGTGGCTCTAAGGTCAATCAAGGCATTTTTATAGTAGTCCCATTAATAATGACCTCGACAATAGGGCTGCCAGGGTCATAATATTTTGGGATGGTAAGCTTCCCTAACATGATGTTCGTCGGTTTGCCTAGGACATGGACAGTCTAAGGATCCTTCTTCTTATGGCTAGGATTTTTAAAGCAGGTTTCCTTGATGGATTTTCCATATGTGGGAACATCTTTGATTTCCTAAAAAAGGGGAATTTGGACGCTGACATTCTTTAGTTGGTCAAGGATGTTGAAAGTTGCTTCATTAGTGGTCTTCGGATTGCTCTACTACAATCTTTGTAGGGAAGGAGGAATGGGAGGTTGAGTGGACTTAGCTGGTGGTGCAGGGGCTACTAGATTACATGGATCATTGGGTTTATTGGGCTCCGCAGAAGGCATTTCAGTGATTACAAGAGGTTCAGGTGCAGGCAGAGTGGTACCAGACCGCAAGTGAATATCATCAAGGTTAATTGCATATGCAGGGTATTGCATGGGATACTGTGAGTGGTCTGTAGCATACACATTTTGATATGGTGGAGTAGGTTTATTGTTGGGGTTCATCTATGGATGGGTAGGTAACTGAGTAGGCTTAGGAGGTGGGTTAGTAGCTGTAGGAGGTGGCAAAAGATCTTGTTGTTGTGGAGGTTGCATAGGTGGTGGAAAAAATCCTTGTGGTTGATTTGGCCATTGTTGGTCGCCTCGTCACTATGGGTTTTGCTTCCAATTACCCTGCGATGGTTGTCACACCCCATGAGGTTGTTGCAAACCTCCTTGAGGGTTTGGCCACTGTGGATTAGGGTAATTCTGCCACTAATTTTGAGAATTATTCCAGGGAGGATTTTGGTAATTCATGGGGAGTTTCCATTGATTATTATAAAAAGGACCACTAAATGAAAGAGGATCTTGAGGCATACCTTGTCTATGTACCCATGGCCATCGCTGAGTGATGAAGAACAGTTTCTTGTCGTCTGGTTCAATTGGTTTGTAATCAGTTGGTATTTGCGTAGTCTCCATGTTAGCAACCAGTTTGCATCTGTAGTCTCTCTTTTTCTGTCGACAATGTGGACAGAATTATGCTAGCATGGCCTCTGCTTCCTCATGTTTCTTCTTATTTTGCATGGTGTCCAACTGGGTGGCCATGTTGTTGATGATATCTTTCTTAAAATCGGACAAGAGATTGGTTATCTCTATCTGTGAAGCTCCAACACCATTGGACTTCCCTAGAGTAGACGTATATCCTCTTCCTTTCTTGACAATGACTCTTGATTATTTAAGGCAGATCTTCCAGATATCATCCCATGATGCCTGGGTGATATCTCCTCTCGTCATTAGGTCTACTGCCTCTGTGCATCCGTCATGAATGCCTCATAAAAAGAGCAACTTCTAGGATTCTTCATTGAGCTCGTACTTAGTATTCTTCTATAAACTGAACATGAACCTTGGGACATAGTCCTTAAGACTCTCATCCTCCTTTTGTGACATCTTAAAGATGTCATCCCCTCGCATATCATTCCCTTGATAGTACTCCTTATATTTCAGCAAGAAAGCATCCTTCATTTCATCCCAATTATGGACAACATCTTGTCCTAAGCCCATAAACCATCGCAATGCAGACTCTTTAAGTGTTGCAGGGAAGAGCTTAAGCCTATGGGCATCGGTGGTGTAGTCATAGCTCCTACAAAGGATATCAAACTCAAAGAGAAAGGTATCTAGGTCCTCTATGATAATGATGCAGAGGGCATCAATGGACATCCAACAATCTGCATATCACTCCTCAAATTTGTAGTTACTTCATTGGCTCTCTTCACAAACATAGCTTTGAGACTCGAAACTCTTCCTTTATTTCAATAATAATGATCTCATTTCAACATAACGATACCAACTATATATTGGACTCCATAATCCTTGTTGGATCACACTCACCAATGGCACATTGCATTCACTGATTCTACAAACCGAACTATCTCTCCCTTAGACATTTCTTGGTGACTGTCGAGACACCATACCTCACGGTTGAACACAACACAACCATGCATTTACAAATTCTGCCACCTTTTGCATTAAAATACTGAGCTTGATGTGCATTACTCAGACCGAGCTCGATGCCCATTACTCTTCACATATCTTTTTGGGGAGGTCTTTGATATTCCTTGGCTCCTTCTAAACGCAAACGGTTCTATAATGTTACTCCATTTGGATTCCTTAGTGACTGTCGACACCTTTCTACACATGGCATAAACTGACTCCGATATCCTTATTTGAATCCGCCATCAACTTAGTAATGGTTCTGTATACTATTTCCAATTCATTTAGAAATGATTATTAAGTTATAAAAATCACCTCACTGTCATACAAAGTTGTTTCACTATCTCGTTCAGGACTGTAATAAACTGGACGCAATGAATTAAACTCTTCATATCATTTAGTAACAACTTTGAAGGACCCGATTCATAAATGAGACTCTCTGATATAAAACTCGATCCATTGCACCACTGCATTATATTCTTAAAACCGAACCATATGACGATACAACAACCATTCAAAAGGGAACTCATGGAGTCGATCTGTAATGATATGTAATGACTCTATGGACTCACAGTCCACTATATATTGATAACATTGACCATTGACAATAAAATATATATATTCTGCAAACCGATATTAAAGATATGACTTCCCAATATGAAATCGACGATGACACTACAGCCCGATCCATAAACCAGATATATTCTTTATTAAAACATAAGAAACCAAATATAAACATAGAGTAATCGAAACATAATGAAAGCTATGAAATCGAAATGCAGGAAATACTATGGTAAGAGACTTCAATATATAAAACATCTCATTAAAATCCTTGAATACATAACATAAATGGTGGCTCTTTGTTAAAAACCAAAGAGCCTCATATTTCTCATCTCTCTCTCCTCTTCACCCTAACTTACTTTCTATCGACTCTTCTCTTTTCTAATTATATCTCTGTCTATTCAAAGAGATTCTTTGACCATTACAAAATGACTCTTTGTATTCTGCATGCGTCGGTTACAAATGACCACATGGCATAACCTTGCTAACTTTACCCTTCCTAAATCGACACTAACTTTCTAACTGAAAATTAAACTAGTAAAGTATCGTGGAGTTGACAACAAAGTTGTCAACTTCATGATTATACAAACCTTTTATTTATTACATCTACGACACTTAGACTACTAAGACTTATCCTTACCCAAATACATCAATAAGACACAAAATGGCTTACTAAGCCATATCACAATGTAAAATAACTATATGAGTCCATGTACAATCCAAGCTCTTTCAAAATTCTTCCAGTCTCATGATGCACCTGCATCATACTCCTGTGGACACCAAAATTCAAGTCCCATTGAATTCACTTTCTTTCAATTCTTCCAGTTTAAGTGTGTCATTTGTTGGACTCTTGCAAAAAATATGTTAGATAAAACAAACATTTCTCCTTCGTGAAAATCAATGTTGGTTTGATCCTTTAAAAGAATTAGGACTCCATCTCCATATTTAGCACTAGGAAAAGTTCCTTCATTGTGAACTAATGTCCAGTTATTCTCCATGCTCACCAATTCTAATGTCTCTTCATGTGAGATCACTTCATCTACCATTTGATCATCATGAACCATGTCTCTATCCTCAATCTTTTCCAGAATCAAATCTCTGCTGCCCAAATCAACAAGAATATCAGCATCTTTGTCTTCAACTAGAACCATCTCAACACAATGTTCATCCACAACCCTCTGCTCTTCACCAGCATCAGTTTCCTTCTCTTGTCCTTCCAATGGACAACTCTACTCCTTCATTTCTGCTTCTTCATCTTCTATCTAGGCTTCCATCATTTGATCTCTTTTCCTCGTCATTTCTAACTTTATCTCAACTGTCATTAACTCTTCTTCTATCTTCTTCTTTTTCTCTTGCACTTCCTCGTGTACAATCCATGCATCCAATTTAAATAAAAATTTTGATATCTCTTCCTTGCTTTCCTCTTGTCTCTGTTTCTCTTCTTATTTTTCTCTTGTGCTTCCTTGTGTGCAATCCATGCATCCAATCTAAATAGCAAATTTGACATCTGTTCTTTACTTTCCATTAAAACTCAAACACTCTAACTTGTTTCTGATCCAGTACTTCTAAATGCTTGTGAAGGACTCAAACCCAGTTAGCCAAGTTGGATCAGGTCTGCCCCAACAATCATTCACAAATGGGTATACAGCAACAAGAGAGGATCTGAAAACTTATCTGCACAAACTTTGCTGAAACATACTTTACAAATAAAACATAATCTATCACCGCTAGGTCCGAGTGTGATTTCCACCTTTCACATGCTCAAGAGCTTCTAGCTCTGATACCACTTGATGTAGAGGGAATCAATGGACATCCGGCAATCTTCATATCACTCTTCAAATATGTAGTTACTTCATTGGCTCTCTTCACAAACATAGCTTTGAGACTTGAAACTCTTCCTTTATTTCAATAATAATGATCTCATTTCAACATAACGATACCAACTATATATTGGACTCCATAATCCTTGCTGGATCACGCTCACCAATGGCACATTACATTCACTAATTCTGCAAACCAAACTATATCTCCCTTAGACATTTCTTGGTGACCGTCAAGACACCATACCTCACGGTTGAACACAACATGACCATACATTTACAATCTGCCACCTTTTGCATTAAAAGACTGAGCTTGATGTGCATTACTCAGACTGAGCTCGATGCCCATTACTCTTTGGGTATCATTTTGGGGAGGTCTTTAATATTTCTTGGCTCCTTCTAAATGCAACCAATTCTGTAACATTACTCCCTTTGGATTCCATAGTGACTGTTGACACCTTTCTATACGTGGCATAAACTGAATCCAATATCCTTATTTGAATCCACCATCAACTTAGTAACAATTATGTATACTGTTTCCAATTCATTTAAAAATGATTATTAAGTTATAAAAATCACCTCACTGTCATACAAAGTCATTTCACTATCTCGTTCGGGACTCTAATAAACTGGACACAATGAACTGAACTCTTCATATCATTTAGTAACAACTTTGAAGGACCCAATTCGTAAATGAGACTCTTTGATATAAAACTTGATCCATTACACTACTGCATTCTATTCTTAAAACCAAACCATATGATGATACAACAACCATTCAAAAGGGAACTCATGAAGTCAATCTATAATGATATGTAATGACTCCATGGACTCGCAGTCCACTATATATTGATAACATTGACCATTGACAATAAAATATATATATTCTGCAAACCGATATTAAAGACACGACTTCCCAATATGAAATCGATGATGACTCTATAGCCTGATTCATAAACCATATATATTCTTTATTAAAACATAAGAAACCGAACATAAACATAGAGTAATTGAATCATAATGAAAGCTATGAAATTGATATGCAGGAAATACTATGGTAAGAGACTTCAATATATAAAACATCTCATTAAAATCCTTGAATACATAACATAAATGGTGGCTCTCTTCTGAAAACCAGAGAGCCTCATATTTCTCATCCCTTTCTCCTCTTCACCGTAACTTACTTTCTATCTACCCTTCTCTTTTCTAATTATATCTCTGTCTATTTAAAGAGATTCTTCGACCATTACAAAATGACTCTTTGTATTCTGCATGCGTTGTTTACAAATGACCACATGGCATAACCTTGCTAACTTTACCCTTCCTAAACCGACACTAACTTTCTAACTAAAAATTAAACTAGTAAAGTATCGTGGAGTTGACAACGAATTTTTCAACTTCACAATTATACAAACCTTTTATTTATTGCATCTATGACACTTAGACTACTAATACTTATCCTTACCCAAATACATCAATAAGACACAAAATGGATTACTAAGCCATATTACAATGTAAAATAACCATATGAGTCCATGTACAATCCAATCTCTTTCAAAATGCTTCCAGTCTTGTGATGCACCTGCATCAGACAAGGCCGTAAGATTTTGGAAGAGCAAAAGAGGGAATATTTTTGAGGTTGTTATTATCTCGCTAATCAAAAATAGGGAAAGGAAATGTAGTAGGAATAGCCATCCTTAATTTTTGTTGAGGTGGACCTTGAGGTGGGTTTTGAGCTTGATAGATGACTAACTGCCAAGGATTTTCTTCTCGGGGATTCTGGAGTTCTATATTGGTAAAGGCTTCAGCAAATTGATTGGCTTATGGTTGTTCCCAGAAGAATCCATGAAAGTCACCCTCAGAAGATGAGGATGATGAAGGGGCTTTAGGGAGTTCAAAAATGGCATCAACAAACTAGTTTTCCTCCTCAAATAGGTTGTGGTGTGGATTTGGCAAGTACCTTCCTCGGGTGTCTCTTTGTCTATTATGCATGCAGATAGCATGGAATGATGTGAACAACGGTTTACTTTGTCAAAATAAGGCTTAATCTACTTAAAGAAGGGAATGAAATCATGAAAAAAAATCCTAGGAATGGTTGAATAAGAACCAGGCTCGGCACCGTCCCTGGCAGCGGTGCCAAAAATGATCGCTTGTTATAAAGGCTCAGAAACTAGGCATAATCCTTTAACTCAGGGATTGGACATTCAGCTAAGCACTTCATCCACTTTATAATAAACTCGTTTAATATATCAAACCCAGGGATGTGTTACTTGAAACGAGATAGAAAAATATATGCACCAAGCACTTTCTCAACCAATCATTCTATAATTGCTACAGGAAATAAATGTTGGAAAGGAACTACTCTATGGCTGCAGGAAATAAATGCTTTCGAAAGGAAACTATACTATTGTTGCATGAAATGAATACTTGAAAGGAAAGCTAAGCTATTTTTGTGAAAGTAGATGCTTGAATGTAAATGATGGAAATGAATGTTTCTAGCAGGATGGAAGAGTGCACACAAACAACTATAATGCTTTAGTTACTTGGTCGCAGGAAGCGATAGCTATCCTGTGACTTTGGCTGCAGGAGCTGTTCAGCATAAGAATTGAATAATAGAAATGCAGGAAAGCGATCTAATCTAGAATGAAAATAAACTATGGATTCCTCACCAAGTGGGTCCCCTTGGGTGATTACCTAGAACACTCAATTACACAGAATTAACTTCAAAACTTCATTTGCTCATTAATTTGAATAATAGAGTACACGAATTCTTAACAACAGTAAAATAACAGAACTAGACTATATTGCGACTATAATAAGAATACTACTACTTCCCCTCTTCTCACGCAAGAGTGGGGCTTTATTTACAGGGAAATACATCTAACTGCTAAACTCCACATGCCCTAAGAAAAGGCAGAACTTTTATTACAACCATCCAATAGAAAGGAAAACTAGAAAACAGGAAATAGAATCGGTCAAGAAGAGAGGAAAGAACTGCGTAGACAACAGATCTAACTTCCCACTATCTCCTAGATTTCATCAAGGAAATTATTGTGCTCACCAAGTCTTCATTCAACCATCTCCATCTGGATCAACCAGAAACCTACCACCGCTGCTACGTCGATGTTTCTTCTGTGTGCGTCTATTGTAGGACTGATTCAAGTGACCAACACATTAACATGCTCACCTGAACAAGATGAGAGTTTCTACTTTGATGCGCTGCATTAACACCATTAGGATAAAAGCATTCATGACATTTATTCAAATTACATACATTATCTATTGCTCAAGCAGTCAATTCATTCATAAAACGTGATCATAAGTTCATAGCAATAAAATAGAGCATATTCATCTTGATAAAGCACATTAAGTAGCATACATCCATGGCATAGGTTCAGTGGTTGACTACCACATAATAATAGTTTTAGAGCATAAATTTTTTGAATAATAATAGAAAACATAAGAAAGGACCTAGCAAAAGGTCTTCTAAGGTATCTAAAAGATGCCATTAAAATGGCCTATCAAAGAGGATGAAGTGAAATATAATTACAATGCAGACTACTCAATTTTGTTTGAGTTTTGTGCTTATTGTCTATTGAATGTATTTGAAGAAATAAAAATATTTATAAAATACATTGCATTTTATGTTCTATATCTTGTGGTCTCTTTATATTTATGTTATAGCTCTTGTATGTTTAATTTGCAAGGTATTTTAGATATACCAATTACAAGGTAATTGTGCAGTTACTTGTGAGTTCTTTCAAGGAAGGAGTAATTCTTATAGGTGATCCCAGAGAGCTAAACATTAGTGTTAGGATCAGATAACAGGGGTGTGGGAGTGAAAGGGTAGTCTATAAGGCATTCTATCTAAATTGCATGTATTTTCATTAAATAGTTTGTTGTGGATTTACATTTGATATTGACTCTTTGCCCAAGGATTAGGCACTGGTTTAGGGTTTGGAAAACAGTTAATCATCATCCAAATATTTAAATAAAACCAATAATTTACACTTTAGTTACAAAGAACATTTATGTTTAAGCAATTTTATTAAAGAATACAATTCAGTTTATTGATTCCTTACAAAGAGAATCACTAGGTTAACCCTCCTACGTTCAGAGAACTACAAAAGGAAGTAGGATGAGAATCCTAATCTCACTGATTTTTTTTATGGTCATGTTCATGGTTTGGCTTATTAAGCTCTGTGTAAAATTGGTTATAATTATCTTATTATATTAAGTGATGTAGTAAGAGGCAATAGATAAATCAGTGAGAGCCCTAATCCACTATCACAGATATTGAGAATTAGTAATCATATGAAGGTACACCCACCTAAACCTATGGATCTCAAACTAGAAGGATGAATTAGTCCTCATTAATTAGGCTTTTTCTTACATGAGTTAAATTGGAATTATAAAGAGTAAGCATTCACACTATTTTAAGAACCTGCAAGAAAAATCCCTAACAAATTGGTGACTCTGTTAGGGATTAATAAGATAGAAAGTTTAATACTTTGCAGAATCATCCCAGAATATGGTTGAAGAAGATTGAGTTAGAAATACCACATTTGATTTTTCCTATCTAGGTCATTCTTATAGTATTCATATTTAAGTTGTGTTGTATTTTTCCTAAACTTGTTTTGGGTGGTGACTCTCAAATAAAATCTTTGTAATTAGTGCTAAAGTAAATTTCAAATATTCATACACATATTTTTCAATATGAATACAAGATCAAGAATGAGAGACAATCCTGAAGTTGAGTTGGATAGTTTAATTCCAACTACTTCTAGGACCAAAATGTCTTGGAGAGAAAAGAAGAATCAAGCTAATATAGATGACTCATCTCCAAGAAAAGAAGAAAACAACATTAGAAGAAAAGATACAATCCAATCCAGTCATGAAGGGAACACCTTAGAGTATGAAGAAGCGCCTGACCTAGGACTAGAAACATATGAAATTACCAGTACTTCTAGTGAAAGAGAAAGGACTGATACTATCAGTTTAGATTCTGAAGTTCCTTCTGATGAGCTTGCTGAAGAAGAAAGAATCTTAATGAGGTAGTTGGCCCTTATTCAGCAAAAGAAGAGAGAAAAAGATCTTAAAAACAAAAAAACAAGATCAAAGAGATGTTGATAAATTTAGAAGAAGATCATTAAGACATCAAGCATAAAAGAATGTTGAGAAGTCTCGAAGAGATCGAGAGACTCCAATCACTCACAATTTTTTTGGTTCTCAAGCTTCTAGACATAAGGGAAAAAAGAAAGTGACTAGAAATGAAGTTGATGAACCTAAAACTCACAAAGTCCTAATAGAACAAATGTCTAAGCTAGACATTGATCTTGAAAGATCAAGAAGGGAGAAAGAAACCATGGCAAAGATGCTAGAAAAGGTAGAAGTAGAGGCTGCCACCTTGGAGATGAAAAAGAAGATTGATTTCTTGCAATCTTCTAAATATTCTTATACTAGTGCTGAAAATATTACATCTTCAAAAGCCAAAGCTTCCACTTTCCAGGATGATGATAAATTTCAAAGGAAACCACTACATCCAGAAAGGTACAAACAATTTACTTTTATTGGTATTCTTGGTTACCCTAATGCAGTACCTAATGATATTGGGGAAAAACTCCCAAAGTTTTCTGGAAATAAGGTTATTTATTATGAAGTACATTTGAGAAAGCTTATAGATATCATAGATGATTTGAATATTAATCATGAAGATGTCCTAATGAAAATCTTTGTTTAGTCCTTAGTAGAAGATGCTAGGGAATGGTTTAGAGGATTATCTAATGGTTCTATAGCATCTATGGAAGAATTAATAGACTTATTCAAAGATCAGTATGGTGAAAAAACAAATGAAGGATTTTTTTCAAATGAATTCAATAACATAAAGAAAAATTTCAATGAAGAAGTCATTGAATTCAACACAAGATTCCAAAGAGCCATGCACAAGCTATTTCAGAATAATAGACTTGATGGAAAGGTATGTCTCGCTACATATCTGAATGCCTTTTATTCTAAGATGGGGTATGCTCTCAGAGATAAAAATCCTTGAAGTCTTACTGATGCATATAAGATAGCAGTGAATATAAAAATGAATAGAAGAGTGTCAGGGAAAATGGGTAGAAGAGATGATGCATGTTTTAGCAGGAGTAACCAAAAAGAACCTAAATATAAGGAATATAAGGCTCCACAAAACAATAGACCATCCTACAACAATTATAATCCATAGAATAGGATGGAAAGCCTATTGTCCCACCAAGAAAGGATAAACCAGAAAATAGGACCCCTGACCCTTTACACAAAAATTTTGTAAATATGTGCAGTGATACTTACTGGTGTGAAGCTTGTCAAGCCCCACACAACCCTAATTTTTGTGTTGTAGCCCTAGACATAAGTGCTAGTGAAGAGTAGGAAGGTGGAGATGATGAGCTATGTGATCATAATCGATGTGATATGACTAATTCTTATGCATGCCCTGATATAGATTCTGAAGATGAAGTTGAGAACCATGATATGTATGGCTCACAAGGAAGAATGGAGGTATATCATCAACAAGTCATGTCTGAAAGTGAAGAAGAAGAAGAGGTTGATGATATAAGATGCTATGCTCAGAATAGTCAGCAATCTACCACAATAAGAAAACCTTCTTATGAAGAAAAATCTAGAATCACTGATAATCTAGTAAATAAAGCAAGAAGTAACTACCACTTGAGAAATAGAGTAGTGAGTGATGTAGGTAGTCAGTCGGCTGGCATCTTTATCAAAGAAAACAAGACAGATGCCAAGTATACACCAAAAAGAGATGGACCTGGGGAAAATGTAAATAAGCCTAAGGTCAAAATTGTAAGCAAAGCTAATGATCTGAATATTGTACATGAGGGAAAAGCTAAAGTGCTAGAAACAAGTTCTTCTTCTTCTAAAGTTGAAAATAAGAAATCAAGAAAGGAAGAGTCTACTCTAAATATTCAAATAGAGGATAATAATATCATTGTTGAAAAACCAAAATAATCCTATATAAAATATACTCTTGTTGATATGGGTCAATGACTGTCAAGGTCCCATTTCTAGAAATGATGAGGATAAAAGAACAAAAGGAAAAATTCCTTTAAGTATTAAACGATGTTTCTCCAATGAAACCTCAAAAACCAAAATATGTTGAAAAGAAGTCTAACAACAAGGGAAAAGAGCCCAAGGGAATGATTTATGAGATCCCTCGTATTTATCTAAACACAAATACTTCTATAGGAATTGTTGACCCTTTTTTCCTAACATTGGTCATCAATGGTAAGATGTTGAAAAATTATATGATAGATTCAGGAGCATCTAATACTGTCATGCCCGCAGAAATAATGAGATCCATCATATTACAAGTTGATACTCCTCATGGGATATGTCAATCAGTGGATTCAACAGAGATCCTTGTTGTTGGTACCATTGAGGCCTTACCTTATAAGTTATCTATTTGCCTTGACATAGTATTGACAATGAGTGTATTGGTGGTTGATATCCCACCTCATTATGGCATGTTGTTGTCAAGGAAATGGAGTGCTTCAATGGGGGCAGTATTTAGTTTGATTTATCTTATGCCACTTTCAACATTGCTAGAAATAATGTCAAGGTGTCCAGAGAAGGTAGGACACCCCATATGATTGAGTTACATGAAGATAATGACATTAATTACTGTGTAGATATTGACATGGAGAACTTCAGAGTGAAAAGGAGTGCTCATCAATGTAAAAATTTTGATCCCTTAGTGGAGGAGTTGATTACATAGAATGATGGTTTATGGCAGATGTATTTTGATGGAGCCTATTCTAAAGAAGGATCAGGAGCTGGTGTTTTACTTATTTCTCCATTAGGTACAACTTTTAAGTATTCTTTCACGTTATCATTCCAATGTATAAATAATGCAACAGAATATGAAGCTTTGTTTTTAGGGCTAGACATTACTGCTAAACATAGAATAAAATGGTTGAAAGTTTATGGTGATTCTGAGTTAGTAGTAGCCCAAGTCAGGTCCAAATATGTTGTGAAAAATGATAGATTGAAAATGTATGAGAATGCTATTTGGGACCAAATTGAATCTTTTGATGCCTTTAATATTAATTGGATAGAAAGGTCCAAAAATATCATGGAAGATTTCTTAGCTAATGTTTCTTTGAAGACTGGTGATTTGAACTTAAGTGGGGTATCAATAGTTGAAATTAAGACAAGACTAGTTGTCCATGATAACATTTACAACTGGCAAGTATTTGAAGATGACCAAGATATTCTTAGATTTATTCAATGCCTAGACCATTATGAAGACCAGCACATAGATTGTAATTCTTTACTTGAGGTCATTGATGGCAAGAATTGTGTTTTGGGGAATGAGGTTCTCCAATTAAGTTCTAATCAGATCCCTAAGGGATTGGTAGAACTAGAAGCATTTTTTAGTGATTAGAATGATCATTTATAAAAAAAATAAGCAATGCTAAAATTGAGGATTTGGAAGAAATAAATTTAGGTTCAGAGAACACTCCTAAAATAGTATATATTGGAAAAGGATTAGATTCCCATGTCAGAATAAATTTGATAAAATTATTAAGAAAACATTGATCGCTTGTTATAAAGGCTTAGAAACTAGGCATAATCCTTTAACTCGGGGATTGGACATCCAACTAAGAACTTCATCCACTTTATAATAAACTCATTTAATATGTCAAACCCAGGGATGTGTTACTTGAAACGGGCCAGCAAAATATATGCACCAAGCACTTTCTCAACCAATTATTCTATAATTGCTATAGGAAATAAATTCTGGAAAGGAACTACTCTATGGCTGCAGGAAATAAATGTTTTCGAAAGGAAACTATACTATTGCTGCATGAAATGAATACTCAAAGGAAAGCTAAACTATTGTTGTGAAAGTAGATGCTTGAAAGTCAAATGATGGAAATGAATGTTCCTAGTAGGATGGAAGAGTGCACACAAACAACTATAATTCCTTAGTTACTTTGCCGCTTGGCCGCAGGAAGCGGTAGTTGTCCTGTGGCTTTGGCTGCAGGAGCTATTCAGCATAGGAATTAAAGTAACAGAAATGCAGGAAGTGAGATAACTAGAATGAATCTAAATATGGATTCCTCACCAAGTGGGCCCCCTTGGCTGAGTACTCAGGACACTCAATTACACAGAATTAACTTCAAAACTTCATTTTCTCATTAATTCAAATAACAGAGTACAAGAATTCTCAACAACAGTAAAATAACAGAACTGAACTATATTGCAACTATAATAATAATACTACTTCCCTCCTTCTCACGCAAGAGTGGAGCCTTATTTAAAGGGAAAAACATCTAACTGCTAAACTCCACGTGCCCTAAGAAAAGGCAGAGCTTTTATTACAACCATCTAACAGAAAGGAAAACTAGAAAATAGGAAACATAATCGGCTAAGAAGAGAGGAAAGAACTGCATAGACAACAGATCTAACTTCCCACTCTCTCCTAGATTTCATCAAGGAAATTATTGCACTCGCCAAGTCTTTTCTCAACTATCTCCACCTGGATTAATCTAGAAACCTTCCACCACTGTTATGTCGATGTTTCATCTGTGCGCATCTGTTGTAGGACCAAGTCAAGAAACTAGCACATAGACGTGCTCACCTGAACAAGATGCTAGTT
Source organism: Thuja plicata (assembly GCA_018584345.1). Classification (NCBI taxonomy): domain Eukaryota; kingdom Viridiplantae; phylum Streptophyta; class Pinopsida; order Cupressales; family Cupressaceae; genus Thuja; species Thuja plicata. The sequence goes on from MU226021.1 coordinate 1,202,390, forward strand.
GCTACTTCGATGTGCTACATTAAAATTGTTAGGATAAAGACATTCATGGCAAAAATTATTCAAAGTACATACATTATCTATTACTCAAACAGTCAATTCATTCATAAAACATGATCATAATTTCATAGCACTAAACAAAGAATATTCATCCTAATAAAGCACATTAAGTAGCATATGTCCATGGCATAGGTTCAGTGGTTGACTACCACATAATTACAGTTTTAGAGCATAAAGTCTTGGAATAATAAAAGAAAATATAAGAAAGGACCTAGCAAATTTCTTCTAAGGTATCTAAAAGATGCCATTAAAATGGCCTATCATTTTCCCCCCTACGAAGACTAGTGTCGATCCTCCGGCACTAAGACATTCTGGATCTTGTCAAGAACCTAGAGGTATCCTTCCAATGTTTCTCCAATCATGGAGGTGCCCACTTTCCAGTAGAACCCATTTGTGCGCTCCACCTTTACCCGTCTGCTCAGTTCCTGTTGTTCATCTATTTCATCATCCACACAAGTGTATAATGGCCATAAAAGAAGGGGAGACTGGAAGGTGAGTGGCAACCATTGCTCAGGTGGCGGTTGTCTTCCCTGGTGTATATACCAACTAACACACTGCATTATAGCCCACAAGTTAATCAGAATATGTGGCTCTGCCTTCTTAAGTGCTAGGGTGAGTCTTTCCCATCTCTACCATAACCCTTCAGCTGCCCTGTCCCCGTCTGATAATGAAAATTTTTCAAATGCCAAAAAAAATTCCTCACGACTTTCCAAAATCTGTTTCCTCAGTGCAGAATCATGAAATCCATAAACAATTTTCATCCAGTTACAATAAAGCCATCATGGTGACTGACTTTCAGGATGAAGGGGCAATGAAATGGACTTTTCCAAGATTTTGTACTTATGTAATTGCTCACCATAATTTATTTCATTCTGAATCCAGGAAACAAGAGTAGACAAATGTATATCACCAATAAAAAGAAGGGGATTCCAGTCAGTATTAAAAGGAATAACATAATTATGCGTGTATAATTCACATTGAATATTTTGAATACAATCAGGTGATGTGTTGTATGCAGCCACAAATTCATGTGGGATCTTTATGCCTGAGTTAACATCCCTGAGGAATCTCATTAATTTAAACAGAAAAAACTGCTCCTTGAGGCATAGGGCATAAACCCGTGGTGGTTGTCTACATTCTATCAATTCTAGAATTATATCTCCAATGTTATTTACCTTTTTCTATAGAAATTCAATTTCCTGTTGTTTTCTTTCAAGCTCCCTTCTTAATTTTGTCTTTTCCAATTCCCACATCCATTTTTGATATTGCATTGCATTGAAATAGTCAACTAAGAGAGAGTGAATAGTTACCTCCTCGGGTTGCTGATGTGGGACTGCCCTAGCTATTTGTGGGACTTCCTCTTTCTTTGGACAAACTGGCACATTTTCTAGAACAAGGGGCCTTTCCCCATGATTGCCTTCCTATAGAGAACAAGATTCTCTTTCGGCTCTTTTAGGCTCTGGTACTTTTGGTATTACACACTCTACTTCTGGAATCACCTTAGTGGTTGCAGGATCCTTTCCCATCATACCTTGGTGTTTCACAATAGGACTGCATGTTTGCGGTTGTTCTTGTAAGGGTTCCTCCAAGGAGACATGAGAATCGCCAGCCGCTACAGGGAAACCTTTGTTGTCTGGTTGTGTCATGTTCAAATGAACACTTCTTCACAATGGGGTATTAGTAGAGGCTGCAAGTTTCTTTTGTGAAAGTTTTCTTTTCTTGGTAGGTGTGGCTATAGGAGAAACAATAGAAATGAGAATATCCCGACTCATATATTCTACCATTTTTGCTTTGCCCTTTCCCTTTTTATCTTTTTGCTGAGAAACTATAGGAACCTCGGTTTCTCCACCCCCTAAGGTATGGTTTGTATGGCCGGAGGGCACATTCTCCTCATTAACTCCCAAAGGAGAAGAATTCCTCAAGGGTTCATCTTGTTCAAACAATTCTTCTTCCTCATCAGGGTTATTTACCTGTTCTTCTTGATTCTCTGGTTGTGGCCCCTCTCCATGCAATTCAATATGAGGTGCCACAATCAATCTATCCCAGGACATGGGAGAGACATCCCTCAGTGACCTTTCCACCAATAGTTTGATTAAACCATGGTGAGTCACTACATTCTTTCGCCCCTTTTGTACCTCTTCAACACTTCAATTCAAAAGGGCATAAAGAAAATTTGGAACATTTACTAAACGGTTATGTCGTAAATGGCTCAACAATTTAAAGTGTACTACATGCAAGAAGGAAAAATGGCCCTCATAGGTAATGTACCTTATGACATGAATGGCTAACTAAGGAAATTTCCCTGGAAGAGATGTTCGCTTTACTCCTTGTTTACTATAATACAATGGGGCATCTGCTAGCAACACAAATTCCGCTCTGGTTGTTCATGTATCGTGCCTATGTGGAAATGCTTCACCTGTAGACAAAAGTCCAGAGACTTTGGAAATTCATGCTTCTGAAGCTTCAATTAGCAACCCCTTAACATATGCAACTCAATTGTTGTATGTTCTCAAAAATTCTAGTGTTGTATCTTCATCATACCCATTTAACCTAACAAAATAGGTGAGCCACCCTACTCTGTTAAAAAACCTGAATGTTGTCCTGGTCTTCTAACAATACCAGGTGGTTTGATGGTTCATGCCGTATAGGAGAACCACCCATTCCACTGCTTGAAATTCCCACAATGTCTGAAAAACTCAAAAATATCCTTACTCCACTGATACTCTCTATTTAGTTTTTGTTGAAAATCTCTCTGATGTGCCCTGAATTGGAATGAAAACTTTCTAGTGTTTCTGGGTAGACAAGACACAACAGAAAATTTTGAAATGATGATGTGCAGTTAAGCTAAAATTTTGAGTTAAAAACAGGGCTGGTTTTGATAGTTTACACACAGGGGTTGTCAAATCATAATTTTTGATATGACGGCTCAGTACAATTCAGGTAAAAAAAATAGTAATGACAAAGATTGGCAATTATGACAGCTGATTTGGAAATGACGTAAGTTTTGAGTTCATGGGATATTTCATTTATTATACACAAAACCCTATTTACTTCCCCCTACCAAAAAGGTGACAAGTGTCCTCGCTTGCATGGCAATGTACGACAAAATCATGGATGAATCACTCATATTAATTACAGTGTGTCATAATCATATTAAATGAAGTAAAAAAAATTTTTGACGCAATAAAGTAATGCGTACCTTGTAATATCATACCATTAAATGCCCAAATCCATAAAGATTTGATGACGTAGGCAAAGTAAAAATTTGAGGTGGCGGAATAATGAGGTGACAGGAATGCATTGATGGCAGAAAAAGATGATGAAAGAGTGGATGGAATGACGTTTTTATTATGGAAAAGAGATTTTCATGGGAAATGAAAATTTTATTATGAATGCATGCGAGAAATTTTCAAAGAGACGACCGGAGAAAATAATTACTCCGGTTGGCTGCAGGAATGCCCTCAGTAGTAAGAGTTCCTTCAACTACAGGAGAGTCTTTAGCTGGAGGAGGTTCTTCAACTGTAGGAGGTCCTTCCCATCCAGGAAAGTTGTTAGTAGGATGAGGAGGTTCTTTGCCTACAGGAGGTTCTGTGGCTGTAGGAGGTTCAGCGGTTGCAGGAGAAATCTCAAACTGCCACAGGAAATCAACCTTTGTCTATGGTTTATGGTATAGGCGAAGCCTATGACCATTCACCAGTAACTTGAAATGAACAAAGTTGATAGTGGATAGCTGAACTGCTCTGTTAGAATAAACATTAATAATCTCATAAGGGCCAAGACAACTATTACCCAAATTTTTCACATGCGGGATAGTAGTCATTACAGTTAAAATTTTTGCATAAAGATACATCTTTTAACATTATTGTTCAGCCAATATAGATGAATACATTACTATTACATTCATATTGTTAGTTTTTATTTGTACTCTAAGTTTTGATCAAATTCACACTTTTATATATATAAACGATCATTACATTGTGCATTTATACTAAATGTATTAGACAAGTGTTCCTTCAAAGGCCACATCTTGCATACTGAAACTTATAGGACATATGCAGAAAAGAGAGTAAGAAGGAAGCATGATGAAGTCTAGGGTCTATGTATTGCCTTTAAGAGGTCTTCTAGTTTCTGGAGTTGTTCATCTACATCATCTAATGTCTTGGTTGTCTAGGTCTTGTCTTTGTCTGTCCTGCATCCTAGGTCTCCTATTGTTCCTGTTTCCTCCAGCATCATGGTGGAAAAGATGTTAGATCCAATAAGATCTAAGAAATACATAAAAGCTTAAAAGACACCATGCATCATTCAAACTCCCTGAACTGCATATCTACTGATAATATCGATGTAATAGAAAGGTATGCATCTATATTAATAGGATAATAACATCAAACGAACATATCTTTATGAAATCTTTTGCTATATTTAAGATGCAGTGAGTGTCACGAGCCCGTGCTCGAACTTCACAATATGCATTATTAAAGAATGAAAGAATGCTGGATGTTCATGAATTCAAGAAAAAGGGAAAATGTAGAAGGAAGAGAAATACAGGGTACATTAATGATGCTGGAAGATGCCTATGCAATAAAAGATGAATTGTAATCAAATAATGAGGTAACCCTATTATTCAAATCTACATAAGTAAAGGTTATCTATAATGTTGTTTGAAAATAGAATGAATATGCAGATGTTAGAGGTCAAATAACAAGTGCATACATACAAAAGAAAAATCAAATGATGGTGCTATTCAAATAAAAAAATTTGCATATCATCGTATACATCTTTCTATTTCTACAAAGTGACATACATATGTAGATGCAATTCATCATAGTGTCATTAAAAGAAATAACAGTGTCTTCAGTGATAAAGCAGTGAACATAGAAAATAGTGTTATCAGATGTAAATCATCAAATGCAATGTATGATTATACAGAAGAAAATGACAGCACTATCAATTAACTTGTTGTAGCACTGTTAAAAATGATATGCGTGTTCAGACAGATACAGTGATTATTGTTTGAATAAAAGGGAAAAGTGACAACATTGTCAAAAAATGAGAATATGCATCATAGATTTATTGAGCTCTACATTTTTAATGCTATTCATGGGTGTCACGAGCCTGTGCTCGAACCCCAGGAATAGTATTCAGACTAAATCCAGCAATTGAGACACCAATTTATTTGTCATATTATAAACTTCATTTAGGAGGACAACATATTTCATATATTTTAACAGCAGTATCAAACACATTGAAGAACAGATAAGCAAGATGTCATGCAGAGAGCCCAAGTTCTCAATGCCATGTAATATGGTAGGCAAAAAGGAAGTAGAGTTAAAGTGGAGCTCTATTTTTTTTATACTACTAAATAGTGACATCAATAGTAGTTGCTAAAGAAAAGATGGAATGAAGTAAATAGCAGAAAGGACAAAGAGTTACTTATCTTTAAATTTCAAGCCAAGAACATGCAGGGTAAAGAGCCCAAGCACTAGTGGAGATACAGGAAGAGCGCCATGTTACATGGCATTTAAACTCCAGGTTTTGTTTCCAGCACCAAGAGATAGAGGCCCGAGCTTCTTACAGAATACACGACAGCACCATTAAGTGGTATGAAGACCTCAGTTCCTAGCCACCCAACAGAATGCAGAGTTTTCAATGCCATATATTATGGCAGATTCAAATTCATACAGAAGAACTACAGTGAGAGCCCGAGTTAACAGTGAAAATCCACAGAAAATGCCATGTTTTATTGGCAATGTAAACTCCAGTGTCAAATGTCGCTCAAGCCACCCAAGAAAAAGTCAAATACAAAGAGCACAAGAAATAGCAGCATGGCAGCACAACCAGTGAACTAGGGTTTTCGAAAGCCCTTATTCTTCTCCCAATACAAAGCTATAGATTTGCAAAGTGAAATGGCCAAAATGCCTATGTCAAATTCAATAGAGTTTTGGAGTCCACAATGCATAGGTAGTAAAGACCCCATCAAACACATGCCACGAAAGCTACTTAGCTGATGAATACATTTATATTTTGTGGGAGATTGGTTATTGTTTAGAAATAGGTCATGTTGACCATGCTATGGTGTCGACTGTGCTTTGGGAGTTTGTGTTTTTATGCAAATATAGTGGGGGTCCATGTTGTGGGTTAGGATCT
>MU226021.1:1212069-1240792 GCA_018584345.1 Thuja plicata
GATGTTAGATCCAATTAGATCTAAGCAATACATAAAAGCTTAAAAGACACCATGCATCAGTCAAACTCCCTGAACTGCATATCTACTGATAATATTGATGTAATAGAAAGGTATGCATCTGTATTAATAGAATAATAACATCAAACCAACATATCTTTATGAAATCTTTTTCTATATTTAAGATGCAATGAGTGTCACGAGCACGTGCTCAAACTTCACAATATGTATTATTAAAGAATGAAAGAATGCTGGATGTTCATGAATTTAAGAAAAAGGGAAAATGCTGAAGGAAGAGAAATACAAGGTACATTAATGATGCTGGAAGATGCCTATGCAATAAAAGATGAATTGTAATCAAATAATGAGGTAACCCTATTATTCAAATCTACATAAGTAAAGGTTATCTATAATGTTGTTTGAAAATAGAATGAATATGCAGATGTTAGAGGTCAAATAATAAGTGCATACATACAAAAGAAAAATCAAATGATGGTGCTATTCAAAAAAAAATCTACATATCATCGTATACATCTTTCTATTTCTGCAAAGTGACATACATATGCAGATGCAATTCATCATAGTGTCATTAAAAGAAATAGCAGTGTCTTCAGTGATAAAGCAGTGAACGTAGCAAATAGTGTTATTAGATGTAAATCATCAAATGCAATGTATGGTTATTCAGAAGAAAATGACAGCACTATCAATTAACTTGTTGTAGCACTGTTAAAAATGATATGCATGTTCAGACAGATATAGTGATTATTGTTTGAATAAAGGGAAAAGTGACAACATTCTCAAAAAATGAGAATATTCATCATAGATTTATTGATTTATACATTTTTAATGCTATTCATGGGTGTCACGAGCCCGTGCTCGAACCCCAGGAATAGTATTCAGACTAAATCCAACAATTGAGCACTAATTTATTTTTCATATTATAAACTTCATTCAGGAGGACAGCATATTTCATATATTTTAACAACAGTATCAAACACATTGAAGAATAGATATGCAAGATATCATGCAGAGAGCCCGAGTTCTCAATGCCATGTAATATGGTAGGCAAAAAGGAAGTAGAGTTAAAGTGGAGCTCAAATTTTTTTATACTACTAAACAGTGACATCAACAACAGTTGCTAAAGAAAAGATGGAATGAAGTAAACAGCAGAAAGGATAGAGAGTTACTTATCTTTAAATTTCAAGCCAGGAACATGCAAAGTAAAGAGCCCAAGCACTAGTGGAGATATAGGAAGATCGCCATGTTACATGGCATTTAAACTCCAGGTTTTATTTCCAGCACCAAGAGATAGAGGCCCGAGCTTCTTACAGAATACACAATAGCACCATTAAGTGGCATGAAGACCTCAGTTCCTGGCCACTCAATAGAATGCAGAGTTCTCAATGCCATATATTATTGCAGATTCAAATTCATATAGAAGAACTACGGTGAGAGCCCAAGTTAACAGCGAAAATCCACAGAAAACATCATGTTTTAGTGGCAATGTAAACTCCAGTGTCAAATGCCGCTCAAGCCGCCCAAGAAAAAGTCAAATACAGAGAGCACAAGAAATAGCAGCATGGCGGCACAACCAATGAACTAGGGTTTTTGAAAGCCCTTATTCTTCTCCCAATACAAAGCTACAGATTTGCAAAGTGAAATGGTCGAAATGCCTATGTCAAATTCAATAGAGTTTTGGAGTCCACAATGCATAGGTAGTAAAGACCCCATCAAACACATGCCACGATAGCTAATTAGCTGATGAATACATTTATATTTTGTGGGAGATTGGTTATTGTTTAGAAATAGGTCATGTTGACCATGCTATGGTGTCGGTTGTGCTTTGGGAGTTTGTGTGTTTATGCAAATATAGTGGGGGTCCATGTTGTGGGTTAGGATCTTGATTGGGTTGGTAATATTATTGCAAAGATATAGTTTAAAGATGCCAACATTAGGTGAATTCATTTTTTAAATTTGAATTTAAGGCTAAGTTTAGGCATGTATTATGCCTTAAATTTAGGGTTTTAGAGGGATCATGGAGAGATTTTATTAAAGCTATATTATAGGCATCAATTGGGGCTAATTTTCAGGGGGTCTATCTGTTTGAGAGGAACTTTTGGAGGGATATGTTATTTTCGAGATTGAGCCATATGGGCTATATAGTTGGGCTTTTTCTTCATGTAAAGGGGTTCAGATTTGGTGGAAAAGAGGTTTTAGTGAGCTATTTCGTTCCTATACCACTTTTTCATGCATTTTGTATCCATTTTGGTTTAGAATCAGGAGAGAAGGTTCTTTTAGTGAACCATTGGTTCCTATAGACCTTTTTACATGTTTTTGTAACCATTTTACAGGTTTTGAAGGATAATAGAGCAGGATTCTGATTACATTATTTTTCTGAGTATCAAATCCATTCCTACTCTTCTTTTCTGTATTAAGTGTTTCATATTTTGAATGATCTGGTAAAGTGAATTGTTTTATGCCTTTCCTAGGTTACAAAAAATCAGGACTTTTTTGCATAATATGTAAGTTTGTTGCCATTTTTTAATGTTTTTGATTTAAACCCTAATAGCTGAATGCTAGTCAACCTTTATGTTGAAATAAAGAATGATAAATGAATCTCAGTGATCTTGTCATTGTGAATGCCGGTTTGAAGATCCTGATAGATCTGAAGCAAGTTTTGGTGTATCACCCCATTTTCACTTTCAGTTTTAATCCTTTTTTCCTTTTCCCCATCAAGTTTCAAATCAAGAGAAGATAGTAGAAAATTGATACCCAAACTCAATAGGAACTGGCCTAGAATCTAGAGACTCTTCCTCATTCATAGTTCACCCACAGCTAGAGGAAGTTTCCATTGTCAGATAGAATTGCCATGAAACCTTAATGCCTGATTTAGGGTGACAATTCTAAGCCTGAACAACAATGTGTGGTAAGCTTACCTTGGTTTTCTTGGAATCTTGAATCATACAAAAGAGCTCAGTCGCCAGGAGAAAACTGTTTGGAAAGGATGTGAGAATCATGCCACTTTTTCCGTTTTGTCTGAACCAACTTTGTGTGTTGCAAGGAAACCTTTCTGATCTCATCCAGTTGGTTAAGCTACAGGATCCTGTCATGTTGTGCCTCAATAAGATCAATGTTTAGCTGCAATGTCATTCATAAAGTCTTATGTTCAAACTCAATCGGCATTACGGTTATTTTTCCATATACCAACTCAAAAGGGGTAAACCCTGTTGTGGTTTTACATGTAGTACGGTAGGCCCATACTGCTTCTTGGTGGTGACTGCTCTAATATTTCTTGTGCAACTGAACTATCTTTGTGAGGATAGCTTCTATCTCCCTATTAGTGATTTATGTCTGACCATTTGTCTGTGGGTGATAGGGGCTTGATTTTCAGTGGTGAATATTATACTCATTCATCAAAGCAGTAATCAATGTAGAGGTAAATTGAGATCCTTGGTCAGTGACTAACTCATGGGGTACACCATAGCATGTGAATATCTCCTCATATAGAAATTGTGCAACTCTTTTATCTCTCGCATGCTTCATGGCTCTAACCTCCACCCACTTGGTTACATAATTAGTACATACAAGTATGTATGAATTGTCATCAGATGCAGGAGTGATGGGACTGACAAAATTGATTCCTCATTTATCAAATGGAGTCACTAAAACCTGAGGAAAGAGTGGCATTTCATCATATTTAGTAGGTCACCCCATCCTCTGGCATTGATCACACTTCCTGGTGTAATTGGTTGAATCCTTGTAGAGGTATGGCCACTAGTAACGAGTATTAAGTACCTTCATGGCTATCCTTTTGACAGAAAAATTTCCTCCACAGGGCTCATCATGACAATCTCAGAGGATTTCATAAGTTTCATCCTCTCAAATGCATCTTCTCAATACTTGGTCAGGGCCAGTATAGAATAAACAATCAACAATCCATAAAGAGTTGAAAGTTTTCTCTATTAGTAACTGCTTTTCCTTTGGAGAGAAGTGTGGAGGTACCTTTTGTGAAACCAGATAGTTAGCAATATCAGCATACCAAGGTGATTTTTCTACAATGGAGAACAGGTCATCATCAGGGAAACTATCATCAATTGTCATAGGTTCATCATCATTCTGCAGGCGTGAGAGAAAATCGGCCACCACATTGGATCTGTCTGGCTTATCTATGATGGTAATATCAAACTCTTGTAGCAACAACAACCATCTAGCTAACCTTCATGTTATGGTAGGTTTTTTAGCTAAGTACTTAATATCTGCATGGTCTGTATGCACAAAGATTTGGTAAGCAGTGAAATAATGGCAGAATTTGTTCAGAGCATAGATAACGGCCAATAGCTCCTTTTCTGTAACCGTGTATTTCAACTCAGTTCCTTGTAGATTTTTGCTAATAAATTAAATAGCGTGTTCTAATGTACCTTCCTTCTATCCAAGGACTACTCCAATGGCATGATCAGAGGCATCTATATGTATGTGGAATGAGAGTGCCCAATTAGGACCTTGTCAGACAGGTGCCTGAGTGAGTACAGACTTCAGCTGCAGGAAAGCTTCATCACAGTCTGATGTCCAGATAAAGTCAGCATCTTTAGTGAGAAGTGAATACATAGGGATGGCCATCTTGTTGAAGTCCTTTATGAATATTCTGCAATACCCAGCATGACCAAGGAAGCTTCTGACATCCTTTTGTTTGGCTAGGGTAGGTAGATTCACACTGACTTCAATTTTGGCCGTATCGACCTGAATGTCAAGAGCAGAAACGTAGTGACCAAGCACTACTCCTTCCTGCATCATCATAAAACACTTCTCATTGTTCAAAGATAGGTTGTATTGTTTTCATGTGGTGAGGAATTTTTCCAAATTTGCCAACGCTTCCTCATAAGTTTCCCCATAAGTTGTAAAGTCGTCCATGTAGATCTCCATACAGTCATGGGAAATATCAACGAAAATGCTGATAACCGCCCACTGAAAAGTAGCAGGATCATTGCAGAGGCCAAATGGAAAAATTGAATAAGAAAAATTCCCCCATGGGCAGGTGAATGTGGTATTTTCCTGATCCTTAGGAAGAATCTGGATCTGATTGTATCCATTGTACCCATCTAAGAAAGAAAAGTATTTCTTTCCTGCTAGAGAATCCAAAACCTGGTCAATGAATGGAAGAGGGAAATGGTCCTTTTTGGTGGCATTGTTAAGCTCTTTGTAGTCCACATACACTCTCCATTCGCCACCTTTCTTAGGAACTATGACTAGTGGGGAAACCCTCTAGCTGTCTGATATAGTAGATATGAAACCGGCTTTAAGGAGTTTTTGGAGTTCGGCTTTGACTATCTCACGAAGAGAAGGGTTGACACATCTTTGAAATTGCCTTACTGGGGGTTTACCCTCCTTTAGGAAAAACCTATGAGTACATAAATTTAGATCCATACCTTTCATATCAACGTAATCCTAGGCAAAAGTTGTAGCATGGTTCTTCAGTAACTTGGTCGATGATGTTTGTTGCTGAGGTGTAAGTTTTTTATTAATGTTCAAGCAGCATTCAGGGGAAACTTCCAATTGCTTAGTGAGCTCGATTATAGATGCATCATTCAATGAGGGTAATTAGATCTCATAGGAAAGCATTTGGCAATAAAGCTGGTTGGATTCAGGGGAAGAGATTTGGTAATCAGAGTACAATGGCTATAGGGAGTAGTTTTGGAAGGAACTATCCAAAGGGTCTAAGTTTGATCCATACTGGTTATGCATGATGTTGGTGATTACTTTATCTTCCTCCTAAAACTGGAGGAAGGGATCCCTTGTTAAAATAATTAATTGGGAGACTAAATTTATAACTTCAACTTCCTCTCCTACATCTGGCCATATGGGAGAGGCTAATCCCATCTGAGGTTGAGCAGGAGGATACAAGGCCAAAGTTTTGGTGTGCTAACCATTAGAAATGGTCATATCCCCTGACCGACAATCGATGTAGTCATCAGTGGTAGCCACCCAAGGACATCCTAGAATAATTGGATAGCCTTCTAGGGTAGCTTTTGGCAAGAGGATCATAAAATTTGTAGGGTAGGAGCAAGACTGAAGGTCAACAAAAATTTCCTCCACCATTCCATCAGGCTTTATAGTCAAACTATCTGCGAGCTGCAGGACAGTAGGTGTATTGTGGAGGTTGGTGATACCAAGGCATTGCATAATATCCTTGGTCATGACATTAATGGTAGCTCCAAGATCAATCAAGGCATTTTTTATAACAGTTCCATTAATAATGACCTTGACAACAGGGCTGTCAAGGTCAGAATATTTTGGAATGGTAAGCTTCCCTGACATGATGTCCGCCAGTTTTCCCAGGACATGAATAGTCTAGGGATCCTTCTTCTTGCAGCCAAGATTTTTAAAGCAAGCTTCCTTGATGGATTTTCCATATGTGGGAACATCTTTGATTTCCTGGAAAAGGGGAATTTGGACGCTGGCATTCTTTAGTTGGTCAAGGATATTGAAAGTTGCTTCATCAGTGGTCTTCAGATTGCTCTACTACAATCTCTGTGGGAAAGGGTGAATGGTAGGCTTATTGGACTTAGCTGGTGATGTAGGGGCTACTAGATTAGATGCATTATTGGGTTGATTGGGCTCCTTAGAAGGCATTTCAATGATTATAGGAGGCTCAGGTGTAGGCAGAGTGTTACCGGACTGTAGGTGAATATCATCTAGGTTGATTGCATACACATGGTATTTCATGGGATACTACGACTGGTCTGTAGCATACACATTTTTCTGCTGTGGAGGAGGTCAATTGTTGGGGTTCAATTGTGGCTATGTAGGTAACTGAGTAGGCTTAGGAAGCAGATTAGTAGCTACATGAGGTGGAAAAAGAGCTTGTTGCTATGGAGGCTGCATAGGTGGTGGCAAAAATCCTTGTGGTTGATTTGGCCATTGTTGGCCGCCTTTACACTATGGGTTTTGCTGCCAATTACCTTGTGGTGGCTTCCACACCCCTTGAGGTTGTTGCCAACCTCCTTGAGGGTTTGGCCACTATGGATTGGGGTAATTCTGCCATTGATTCTAGGAATTATTCCAGGGAAGATTTTGGTAATTCATGGGGGGTTTCCATTGGTTATTATAAAAAGGACCACTAAATGAAAGAGGATCTTGAGGCATACCTTATCTTTGTACCCATGGTCATTGTTGATCGATAAAGAATAGCTGCTCGTCCTCTAGTTCAGTGGGTTTGTAATCAGTTGGAATTTGTGTAATCTCAATCTTAGCAACCAATTTGCATCTGCAGTCTCTCTTCTTTTGTCTACAATGTGGACAGAATTTGGCTAGCATGGCCTCTGCTTCCTCATGTTTCTTCTTAGCATGCATGGTGTCTAGTTGGGTGGCCATGTTGTTAATGATATCTTGCTTAAAATCGGACAAGAGATTGGTTATCTCGGTCTGTGAAGCTCCAACACCATTGGACTTCCCCAAAGTGGACCTGTACCATCTTCCTTTCTTAACATCATCTCTTGAGTATTTAAGGAAGATCTTTCAGATATCAGCCCATGATGCCTGGGTGATATCTCCTCTGGCCATTTGGTCTAGTGCCTCTATGCATTCGTCATGAATACCTCACAAAAAGAGAAACTTATGAGATTCTTCATTGAGCTCATGCTGAGTATTCTTTTGCAAACTGAACATGAACCTTGAGACATAATCCTAAAGACTCTCATCCTCCTTTTGTGACATCTTAAAGATGTCATCCCCTTACATATCATTCCCTCAATAGTACTCCTTATATTTTAGCAAGAAAGCATCCTTCATTTCATCCCAATTATGGACAACATCCTACCCTAAGCCCATAAACCATCGCGATGTAGACTCTTTAAGTGTTGCAGGGAAGAGCTTAAGCCTGTGGTCATCGGTGGTGTAGTCATAGCTCCTACAAAGGATATCAAACTCAAAGAAAAAGGTATCTGGGTCCTTTGTGACAAGGCCGTAAAATTTTGGAAGAGCAGAAGATGGAATATTTTTGAGGTTGTTATTATCTCATTGATCGGAGATAGGGAAAGGAAATGTAGTAGGATTGGCCATCCTTTGTTGTTGTGGAGGTGGATTTTGAGGTGGGTTCTGAGGTTGGTAGATGACTAACTGCCAAGGATTTTCTTCTCGAGGAGTCTAGAGTTCTAGATTGACAAAGGCTTCAACAAATAGATTGGCTTCTGGTTGTTCTGAAAGAACCCACAAAAGTCACCCTCAGAAGATGAGGATGATGAAGGGGCTTCAGGGAGCTCAACAATAGCATCAATAAACTATTTTTACTCCTCAAATAGGTTGTGGTTTGGATTTGGCAAGTACCTTCCTAACGCCTCTTTGTCTATTATGCATGTACATAGTACGGAATGACGTGAATAGCAGTTTGCTTTGTCAAAATGAGGCTTAATCTACTTAAACCAGGGAATGAAAGCATGAAAACAAATCCTAGGAATGGTTGAATAAGAACTAGGCTCAACACCATCCCTGGCAACGGTGCCAAAAATGATCGCTTGTTATAAAGGCTTAGAAACTAGGCATAATCCTTTAACTCAGGGATTGGACATCCAACTAAGCACTTCATCCACTTTATAATAAACTCATTTAATATGTCAAACCCAGGGACGTGTTACTTGAAATAGGCCAGCAAAATATATGCACCAAGCACTTTCTCAACTAATCATTCTATAATTGTTGCAGGAAATAAATGCTGGAAAGGAACTACTCTATGGCTGCAGGAAATAAATGCTTTCGAAAGAAAACTATACTATTGCTGCATGAAATGAATACTCAAAGGAAAGATAAACTATTGTTGTGAAAGTAGATGATTGAAAGTAAATGATGGAACTGAATGCTACTAGTAGGATGAAAGAGTGCACATAAACAACTATAATGCCTTAGTTACTCTGCCGCTTGGCCACAAGAAGCGGTAGCTGTCCTATGGCTTTGGCTGCAGGAGTTGTTCAGCATAGGAATTGAAGTAAGAGAAATGCAGGAAAGAGAGCTAACTAGAATGAATCTAACTATGGATTCCTCACCAAGTGGGCCCCCTTGGGTGAGTACCTATAACACTCAATTACACAGAATTAACTTCAAAACTTCATTTTCTCAGTAATTTGAATAACAGAGTACAGGAATTCTCAACAACAGTAAAATAACATAATTGAAATATATTGCAACTATAATAATAATACTAAGTCATGCTCCTTCTCATGTAGGAGTGGGTATTTATTTAAAGGGAAAAACATCTAACTACTAAACTCCACATGCCCTAAGAAAAGGCGGAGCTTTTATTACAACCATCTAACACAAAGGAAAACTAGAAAATAGGAAATAGAATTGATCAAGAAGAGAGGAAAGAACTGCGTAGACAACAGATCTAACTTCCCACTCTCTCCTAGATTTCATCAAGGAAATTATTACACTCACCAAGTCGTTGCTCAACTGTCTCCACCTGGATTAATCCAAAAACCTTCCACCACTGTTACGTTGATGTTTCATCCGTACGCGTCTGCTGCAGGACCGAGTCAAGCGACCAACACATAGAGGTGCTCACCTAAACAAGATGATGGTTGCTACTTCGATGTGCTACATTAAAACTATTAGGATAAATAGATTCATGGAAAAAATCATTCAAATTAAATTCATTATCTATTGCTCAAACAGTCAATTCATTCATAAAACATGATCATAATTTCATAGCAATAAATAGAGCATATTCATCCTGATAAAGCACATTAAGTAGCATATGTCCATGGCATAGGTTCAGTGGTTAACTACCACATAATAACAATTTTAGAGCATAAAGTCTTGGAATAATAAAAGAAAACATAAGAAAGGACCTAGCAAAAGTTCTTCTAAGGTATCTAAAAGATGCCATTAAAATGGTCTATCAAACATAAGCATGTGTTTGCATGGTCTTATGAAGATTTGAAAGCTTATAGGGAAGACCTTTTCCAGCATGAAATCCCACCAAAATCAGATGTAAAACCATTCAGACATAAATAGAGACCCATCAATCAATTGTTATCTCCCAAGATGCAATAGGAGCTGATGAAACTAAAAGATGCAGGGATTACCCAGCCTATCAGACATTCAACTTGGGTCTCAAATTTAGTCCCAATGAGAAAGAAGAATGGTGACATAAGATTGTGTGTTGATTTCAGAAATTTGAACATTGCATCTCTGAAGGATAATTATTCTTTACCTAATATGGAGGCAATGTTACACAAGGTTACTAGTTGTGAGCTATTATCAATGATGGATGGCTTTTCAGGCTACAACCAAGTGTTAGTAAAAGAATCAGAACAGTTCAAAACTACATTTACTACCCCATGGGGAACTTATGTATATGTTAGAATGTCATTTGGACTAATAAATGCAGGAGCAACTTTTCAGAGAGCCATGGATGTTTCTTTCAAAGAGTTTATTGACTTATTCATGGTAATATATCAAGATTATTTGACTACATATTCCAAGAAAGCAGGGGATCATTGTGAACACCTAGAAAAAAAATTTAGTAAGGCTTTAGAATATGGTGTTTCTCTGAATCCCAAAAAATGTCAATTTGCAATGACAGAAGGAAAGTTGTTGGGACATGTAGTGTCTAAGGATGGAGTGAGGATTGACCTAGAAAGGATAGAAGCCATTCAAAAGGTCACTACTCCAAGAAATATCAAAGGTGTATAGTCTTTCTTAGGAAAGATAAATGTTGTAAGAAGATTTATTGCAAATTTTGCTGAGATTGTCAAACCAATTACTAAATTGTTGAAAAAAGATGCCAAGTTTCAGTGGAGTGAAGAAGCCCAATCAACTTTTGAGAGAATTAAGAAAGCAGTCCAGGAGGCACCTATCTTGAGATCTCCTAATTATAGTAAGCCTTTCTCATTATTTTCATTTGCATCTTTTCATACAATTGATGTTGTTTTACTGCATAAAGATGAGGAGGGTTTTGAACATCCTATTGCCTTTTTTAGAAAATCTCTCCAAGATAAAAAATTAAATTATGAAATGATGGAGAAATAGGCATATGCTTTAGTGAAAGCTATGAAATCATTCAGACCTTATCTAGTTTGTGCCAAAGTATTAGCTGTTGGAAACACTGAGAGGGGGGGGTGAACCAGTGTTTAACTAATTATTCTATTTCAGCAACTTGAACATAAATCAATTATAAATCACTTGAAGCTTAACACAAGAACACTTAACACATGATATGATTATGGGGAAACCTTGATTAGAGGAAAACCCCGATGGGAATTAGTACCCACAAATATTGCACTAGTATAATGAACCTGTTAAAGTTCCTTTGCCCTGGTTGGAGCAGTCTTTACAATGCAAGTACAATGACCTGGTCAAAGGCCTGACCCTGTTAGGATTATTTTACAAACAACCCTATTAGGGGTGAGGACTCATATTCCAAGAGCTCACTCCTCAATGAGAAGGAAGGCTACAACCTCCTGAGAATAGATATGCACTATATCCAAAGGTGAACTGTTGTATATGACACAGATGTTTGATCAATTCTGATTATGCACTTATGCTCTTATCTTCTTTAAGGGATCTATCTCATACTGACATCTTTATACTGCTCTTCTATATCTCTGCTTTGCATCTTTCTTCGACTCCTCAAATATATCTTTTCATTATATATATATATATATATGTTTATGCCTGAATAGACGTGACTATAAACAAGATCTTAGTCGGCCCAAAAACAAAATTCACAATGCTTCCAAATAAATTGGCTTAAGTGTGTTTACAATAATGTTTAATACATGATTACAAACTTATTACAATAGGTGCTTAGCCTTTACTCAACAAAAGATTACACACTAATCAAAAACTTGAAGTCGGCTCCATACTCTATATTATGAACTGCTAGTGTACTTGTTCTTTCTATAACTTATTCATACTGACATTCTATACCATGCGTGTATAGGGTAAGCATAAAAACATGTCATGGAGCTTATGTCTAAAGGCTCCTAGTCTAAATCGGCTGTACACATGTGCACTAGTGCTCTGATCATCTGTGTATCTCTGTTCTGTATTGTCTTCTATACTTAGTCAATTTCCACTACTAAGTTTGCTGTCAAAACTTCATATGACTTTGTTGCCATAATGACAACACAAAATAATTCATATACTCCCTGGGAGTTAGCTTTCCAACAATCTCCCCCTTTTTCATTAATGGCAACAAAGGAATGTGGCCAAGTTACTCAAAATTGACTAACACCAAAAACTATATATTATCTTCTTTTTAACATATACTATATCATATTTCTTTGCATATATACACTACTCCCCATACATACTTTACTCCCCCTTTGAAATTAATGACAAAGGTGTCAAAATTGTAAGTCTCTAGATACTTACTTCATGTATACATCTGGATAGGCTATCTGCAGATTCTTCATCTCTTGCTGCCAGAATGCCTTTAGTGCATTAATTTTTTGTAGATGGGTGCATAGGGAATATGTAAGCTTTTCCATATTTGTCAAATCCATGTTGGGTCCTTGATCATAGGTAGCAATGGTTGCATCAATATGTTTAATGTTCTCATCTAGAACTACTAAGGAGGGCGCAAGTGTATTTCTCAGTTGAGTCTGCCTGATCCTTATCTTACTGATCTCCATTTTAGCTTTTTCTATCTTGTCTATCTAACCTTGATAGATATTGTTGCAAATTTTTATGTCTTGGGATGATGTTTCAACTGAGTGTCTTATGTTATCAACCAAGATATCTGCCTCTTCTATCTTTTTGAAATGTTCAGAGGTGAGTTTGCCTCTGTCCATGCAATTTGCTATAACCTTTCTAGCTTTTGATGCCAACACTTTCAACATTGTCTGACCAATATTTAATGACTTTAAATCCAAGGAAAAATTCTTTACCAGTTCATTCAATCTTTCCTTTTTATACTCATCTTCTGCAATTCTAGTAGCTGAGTCTACTAAACTTGAAAAATGTGCTTTGAAGCTTGTTAGGATGCTATCTACATCATCAACTGACTAAATTTTAACTACTTTCTTGTCCGCAGGCACTAGGTCATTCAAAATGTTCACTGATTCCAAAAAGAGAGGGTTTCTCATAACTTGTTTCTCTTTGGATTTTTCCATGGCTAGGATAGTGATCTTGATCAAGTCTTCTTCTCCCCATGCATCCAGACTTGCTGAGTCAAGAGTTAAGCTTGACAATAATGAAGTAGATAGTTGAATGGATGGTGTGAATATAGTATTATGAATAGTATCCATGCATTCACTTTTTACTGGGATCTCCATGACTGGTGTCTCATTAGTTTGATTATCTTCCTCTTTATTCAAATCTATTCAATCTTTAGAGGGAACTTCATCTTGTTGTAAAGATGTGTCATTAGTGTATACCTCCTTTGTCTCTTTAGTGCTTACAAATGCTTTTTCAACTTTGTCCATATCATTGTCAGAGGTGGTCATGGATATCTTGATATCATTAATCACTATAGTATCTCCTGAAACTTTTACTGTATCAAAAGCTATTAAAACTAAGGGTGCTGAAACCTGTGGACCTGTCTTAGGTGCATTTTGAATCACTGGTTATGTAACCTATTTGGGAGGAACTGGAGTTACCTTAGTTGTAGGCATCGTTAAAGGATACATATGTCTATCCAAAAATACCCGCTCAAATGCTATCTGAGTCTCTTCTCCAACCAGATCATACTCCTTATTCATGATATGGAGAACTCTTATTTTGGTTCTTAGGTGCGGCTTTACTAAATCCAACAGAATGGCTTTGTCATCATGCGAGCATACCGGGAGAAGACTATCCAATGTTTCTTCTCTTATCCTCATATCCTCTTCAATTATTTGCCTCTTTAATACATCAAGTATGTTCCATACCTTATCTGGTATGACTGTTTTGAGTTCCAATACTGTCCTTTTGAACTTAATCATGTGAGAGATGATCATAGAATGAATTTCTAATTTGTCTATCTCTTGATATTTTTCATAGACACTCTTGAGATATTCTAGTGTTCCTTCATTAACAATTATGTTCTTTAGAACAGTTAGACTGGATCTAAATCCTACCTCAGGAGGGGTTTGTGTGTTCTTTACCTTGCTCCTTATAGTTCTTGAGGATGGATGACTTGTAGGAACTTGCTTCTTCCTTCTAGTCAACTTGTTGGGTACAGAAGGTGGAGAAGATTCTAGATCAATGGTGGTTGATGGTGTAGATGTGTCTTCATTTGATTTCTTCTTCTTCTTCTTAGGCATATCATCAGACTTTTCTATTTTTACTTCAGTGGGATTTTTGTCAAGTTCTTTGGCTATTTTTGTTTCCTTAGCTCTGTCAAGGTCTTCTTGTGTAACACCATGAACTTTTAGGATATTTGAAGTAATCCTAGATGTCTTTCTTTTGTTGTCAGCACTGTATAAGATAGAATCAACTTGATTTGTATTTTCTCTGTAAGTACCCCATCTAGGTTCATTGGGATCATTGGGCGTAGATAGGAGGACTTGAGCATAACCTTCCAAAACATGTTCTTCTACTTCATAACCGAGAGGGTGAATCCATTTTGTTCTAGGCTCAACTACCTCCATGCAAGTACAGTCAGTTTCCACCATGAAGCATATGGTGTCTTTGTATTTTTCAACTATCTTCTCAGGTATCCTAAACCTCTTCTGCATCTTGATCCTGAATGTTTTGATATCCATGTCCATAGTATCTTTTGCACTACTCTCTGATGTAGCTTTTAGTGATATTTGAGACATAGTAGGTTTACTCCTATCTAGGTAAATATTTGCAACCTTACAAACAATGTGGAAGTACAAGTAGATGATCAAAGAGCCAAAATTGAATATCTTGCTCTTGTCATGCTTAATAGCCTTAATGTTCTCAATCAGTTGTGCACACAATAGTTCATAGAGATTGAACTGAGTGTTATCTTTCACTATCCTTATTATTGCCAGAACTGTTGTTGTAAACACACTATTCAGTCTATTTGCCTATTGAAACTTGTATCCAAGTATCATAGTGAGTAGTTTGATGTCATTCTCCTTAATAGGATCGACAGTCATGTCATGCCTATCACTTCTAGATAAGAAAACTTGTTCAACCTTCTTCTTAACATCCTTACCAGTAGGAAGTGTGTGCTAAAAATGTGTCACACTTCTATGAATCATTGCATTCAAGGTTTCTCAAGAATGAGGCCTCAAATATTGACTCATAGCTCCCTAGTCATGGAGTGCAAAGGTTTGTAATGGAGGCCCTCAGATTGACCTAGTTGTTCCCATGAAAGTACACCATGAAACAAGAGATTCAATGCATGAAAATGACAACTATTCTATATGATTGCAATGCATAAAAGGAAATTAGTCTAAATGATAACAATGCAAGATTAATCTATGAAAGGAAATATGCAAATTTAATCTATGAAAGGAAATATGCAAATTTAATCTATGAAAGGAAATATGATTCTAATCTAATATGAATCTAATCTACATGAATAGCCATGGATGCAAGAAGAAGAAGACAAGAAGAAGAAGAAGAAGAAGAAGAAGAAGAAGAAGAAGTAGTAGTGGCGTGAAAGTGAATGGAAGATAGAAGTTTGGAAGAGGTGGGAAGAAATGGAGAGAAGAAAGAGAATTTGCCTTAAGAAAGAGAATGCCCCAAAATCAATCAACTGTTTAAGATAGAAAATTTTGATTGAGATCATGAAAGAAGATAAGGAAATGAAGATCAGAATGTGATCACAGTTGATTAAAAGTCCACAATAAAAATGAAGGAAACCCTCTCAAACTCACAATGCAGCCTAAAAATGCAAACTAACATGAGGTCTAACAATGCAAGATACATGAAAATGCAAAGGTGTACTTGCAATAGAGCAACTATAACATAGGAATTTGTGTTCATCATTCATTAGAGAATGTTAAGGAATTTATTTTCATCATCGGGTCATTATTAACGGACATCAAAAAATCACACAATCATCACTAGTCACTGTTAGACAACTAGATTTACACCCTTCACCCAAGCTCTTGTAGTCTTGGTAATCTAGTGTAACATGGGAATCATCTCAAGGTTGTGGGACCTTTTGCTAATCAATATGAGACCTCCAGATTCTAGGCCGGTTCCTCTTGATATGTCACCCAAATTTGCTTCTGAATAGGAAAGTAAATCTTTGAAGGAAAAGGGATAGAAGGAATGCATGAAAGGGAAAAGACTGAAAGTAAATTATCTTAATAGGTGATACACTGAAGGTGACCTAAATCACAATAAATTGACTAATCTCAGCATGAAAACCTTGGAACCAAAAGAACACAACTTCCTAGATAGGTTTGCATAAGTATTTCATAGAGAGGCCCAAGACAAATAGAGGTTATTCAGGGAAAGAAGTGATTTCACAAAAAATAGCATATTTACTATAAGTAAACATGGACTATGACCTGCAAACAGACATCCAATTTTGTAATTCGGCACAGGAATGAGACAAAATGACAGGGGACTGTAGAATATCCACAAACTCGTCTAAATCAGATCATCCATAGTAGTACACACTATTGCAAAAGAAAGAGGGCTCAAAGACTTCAATGTTTCACTAGAAATCTTTCAATATATTCTAATTTAGTAAGAGAGATTTAGACAAGGAAGCCTAGGGATAGAAAAGATGTCACAAAAATCCTCTACAATATCTAAACATCAATGAAATATTACAAACTGTAGAAATTGGAGGGCAGAAATAATGCCACGGATAATTTCTAAGTCTGGAAAACTCTTCGAGCTCTAAAGCTCTCAAAACTAATATATATATATATATATATACTCCCTAGCACACAAGCTTGGAGTCAATCTGATCCTTTTAGGGTTACAATTGATTACAAAAGGATTTCTCAAAAATCCTAAAACTGTCAATTTCATTCATAAATGCATTCTAAAAATATCCTTGATCAATCTGATATAACTTCTAAAATCTTCCCACCTTCATTAATTTTGCTTCTATGAAATCAGCTGATCTATCAACCTCTCTGCAAGCTGGTTCTGCAATAACTTCTGAGATTAGATATTTGAATTTCTTTTGAATATTTAAATTCTAATGGTCACAGGTGGCGTGGATTTTTGTATTGATGGTGGATATTTCAATCCTTCTTTCATTTTAAAATGTAGCCACTGGATAATTTCATTTACCCAGGAAATGCCTCATAACCTTGGGTTAACACTTTCTCTTTGCCGCTAAGTCTCCCAACCTTCCCTCTAACTCCAGCTTTATCATGAGATTACGCGACAACGTTAAAACTTTCTTTAAATTGGGTGGCAGTCTCCAAGTCTCTATTGCTTGATTGAACATTCCTTTTGATTACGAGACCACCCAACCAAAAAGATGCCAACTTAACCCATCCCTGAACTTAAGTCACACCTGTAGACAGGAATTATACTGAGTCGTGGGATCTCCAAGTCTTTTTCCAACTCTAGTTTGCATTAAGAGATTACCCAACTCCCCTCCGATCATCATTTGATCCAAGGATCATTGTTGAGTCTCTCGATCAAAATGGAAGATGCTTTTCTTTTACGAGACTATGAGACTAGCGAGAGTCAGGGTCGTCAGATGATTTGGAATATTTTATTTTTACCACGCGACTTAGAGACTAATGCTAGGTATAAATGCGCACATGGGAATTTGAAGGACTTAAGTCACCCAAAAGGTAATAAGGATTTAGAACAGATTTCAGGTAACTAGGGTTTTTCCAAATACATAGGCTTTTGATACTTAGATTATTTTCATGGGTAGGGGCAAAGGAGAAACTAGAGAAACCGTAAAGAACACAACCAAGATCAGAACTAATTTCCATCCTCATAGGGTGGGCTCAACCCTCGTGGGAGCCTCATTTTACTCCACATGTAGCCAAAATCTTTATAATGGGAAAATTTGGATAACATTCTTGGCGATTTCTGTGAGATGTCTGCCTGCTAGACATTGAGAACCAGTAGCCTTTGACATCCATTGGGTATAGAAGCATTATGATCAAAGATAGAAACTTGGAAACAAATTGAAACCAGAAGGGGAAACAACTAACTGTGCACGAACACTTTTGAGGAAAGCAGGAAATTAATCTAGAAAGCAGGAATAGAGAGCAGGGGAAACATCTATAATATTTACAAGGAAGGACAGACCTCGAAGCAAGGCTTCAAATGGAATCCATTCACCAAAATGGGCAAAGGAAATCCTTCAAGAGTTGATAGTTGAAAAGCATTATGTTCTTTGCACTCCTTGATGATGAATGGACCTCCCCAGAAGGAATAAAATTTAGTATGTCTGTCAGGCTTTGATTTGAACTCATCCCATTTGAGGACTATATCCCCAATCTTGAAACTCCTAATCCTAGCTCTCTTGTCAAATCTTTTCTTTGTCTGCATCTGGTGGAATTCCATATCCTTCATGGACTTATCTCTGTGTTCTTCTAATTCCATAATCTGAGCATACCAAACCTGCAAAGGATCTCCTTCTTCAAACAAGACATACTGAGTAGCTAAGTATTTAGTTGAAATGGAAAACTTAGCCTCCTTTCCATATACTAGCATGTAGGAAGAATTCCCAAAGATCCTCTTTGGGGTAATTCTGTCTAACCACAATGCAAATTTTAGCTTGGTGTGCCAATCTCTTTGGTTGTCTTGCAGGGTTTTCTTGATTATCCTAATCAAGTTCTTGTTTGTTGATTCTGCCAAACCATTACCCTGAGGGTAGTAGTTTGAACTTGTGTTTAAGTAAACACCATGTTTGACTGCCCATTCGGTCACCCTTAGGCCTATAAATGCTAATGCATTATCTGAAATAATAGAGTCAGAGACACCAAATCTGTGAATTATGTCATCATAAAAACTTAGGATAGCATTCTCATTTGCTTCCTTTAATGCCACCGCCTCTGTCCATCTAGTGAAATAATCTGTTGTAGTAATCACCCATTTATGACCTGCACTTGATGGAGGATTTATCATGCCGATGAAATCTATGCCCCATCTTATGAAAGGTTGCTCTACTCTGATGGGCTGAAGGGACAAGGATGCAAGTTTTTCTTTTCCTGCAAACATGATACATTTGATGCATTTTCTTACATGATCATGGCAATCCTTGAAGATGGACGGCCAATAGTATCCAGCCCTCATGATCTTAAAAGTAGTAGTCCTAGGAGAAAAGTGACCTCCGAAAGATCCATTATGAAATTCAAATAGGACATCTGCTATCTTTTCTGAACCTATGCATCTCAAAAGGACACCATTGTGATCCTTTCTAAAAAGAATGTCACCTATTAGTATGAAAGGAACATATTGTAACCTATAGTATCTTCTTTTTGCTGGATTTAGATCCGCGGGGCATTCCCCTATTTTTAGATAATAGACCATGTTAGGCAACCAATCCGCTGCCTCGGCATGATCTTCTGTTGAATGCATGATTAGGGATGCATCTATTTTCTCTGATCCCCTTGAACTCTCATCCTCTATTAGATGCTCACAAAGACCTATTCCTCTTAATAACTTAGTGACTTGGATATTAATTTCATATTCTGTGACCTTAGTAATCCAACCAGCTCTTTTTTCGTTTAGGTCCCTGGAAAGCAAGAATTCCTTGACACTATGATGGGTTACTTTCAATTGTACCTTGTTGTGGGTTAACAGATATATGAATTTCTTAAGGCTTTTTCCTACAGTGAGTACATGTTTCTCCACAAAAGAATATCTCTGTTCATATTCTTTTAAACCTTTGCTAAAGAAGGCAATAGGTTACTCCAATCCTTCAGAAATTTCTTGGGTCAATATTGCAGAAATAGCATCTGATCCTCCATAAGCGTAGAGGATAAAATCCTTACCAGAATTTTGGGTTCAACAGGGCAGGGGCTTATGTCAGGGACTCTTTAATGCTTTAAAAACTGGCCTTCCCTTCTTTGCTCCAACAGAAAGATGTATTCTTCTTCAACATGGTTGTCAAAGGCTTTAACAAATCTGCAATATTGGGCAAGAAACATCTGACAAAGTTAATCCTTCCTATGAAAGATTGAAGACTTTTCTTGTGATGTGGTAAGGGTAGCTCTAGGATAGTTGCAATCCTTTCAGGGCCTACTGTAATTCCCTTTTTGGATACTATATATCCCAATAGTTTTCCTTCATGGACTACAAACACACATTTCTTGGGATTGAGAGATATCCCAAATTCTCTACACCTTTCGAATATTTTCCTCAGATGTTTTATATGGTATGCTGCATGTTTAGAATAAATAGTTATGTCATCTAAATAGACCAGTACAAATTTGTACATGAGGCTTTTAAAGGCCATATCCATTGCCTTTTGAAAAGTAGCACCTGCATTAGACAAACCAAAGGGCATCTTTTGATAAGCCATGGTCCCCCATTTGGTTGTAAACGTAGTCTTATATTGATCTTCTTCATGAACTAGGATCTGATTGTATCCTGAATAGCCATCTAATAATGAAAATCTCTCAAATCCAGAGACACATTGTAGGATCTACTCCATAGAGGGTAATGGATGATGATCCTTTAGGGATGCCCTATTAAGGTCTCTGAAGTCAACGCGTAGTCTTAACTCACCATTCTTTTTCCTGATAGGAATGAGGTTGGAAACCCAACTGGTGTGCTTGATGGGGTAGATGATATCGCTCTCTATTAATTTGAGAACTTCTTTATGCATGAGTGGTTCTAAATTAGGATTCACAGGCCTTTGCTTCTGCCTGACCAGTTTGGCATTGGGTTCCAATTCAATGATATGTTGAGCAAGGGCAGGATCAAAACCTTTGAGATCCTCATATTGCCATGCAAAGATGTCACTAAATTCTTGAAACAATCGGGTGTAAGCCTGTTCTTCTGGCTTAGTATTTACGTTCCCAAATTGTAAACTTTTACCTGGTTCTAACCTTAATTCAAAACAATGTTCTTGTTGGAATACCAGGCCAACTTTTCTCTTCTGTGCTTGGTCATCTCTATTGAAGATGGACTCCAAGGTGAAAAGCCCTTTAGGAATTTTATTAGATGTTAGTTCTATCACTTGATCACCATAGTTTTTCAATAACCTATCTTAGTTATGCTCTAAGAAAATGTCCTCTTCAAATAGGAAATGCAGAATTTGTTTGTCGCTATCAAACAATTGCCAATTGATATTGTTGTCAGGAATAGAAGGTCTGACAATCACTTTGATATGATGTTGATCCCTTTCTTTTGAAACACTTGTAGGGATATCATATTGAGATCCAACAGTAGCTAATCTATCTGCATTCTGGTTCATTTTCCTAGGGATTGCGACGATATTGAAAGCCTGGAGATCTTTAATTGCATCCCAAATTTGATGTTTATATGCTCTCATTATATCACTTTTAGTCACACTTATCCCTCTTACTTGGCTGACAACTAGCTCGTTGTCACCATATACCTTTAAGGTTCTAATCCCTCTCCTTTTGGCCCATTCCAATCCATTCGCTAAGCTCTCATATTCAGCAGTGTTACTAGTGTAGGAGAAACTGAACCTAAAGGCAGCATAATACTTCTTCGCTTTTGGAGAAACTAGCATTGCACCACCACCAGCGCCTTGTCTGCTTCTAGCACCATCGAAGTATAGCTCCCAAACTTGCTCGTGTTGCTCTTCTAAACCTTTGTTTCCCTTGGAGAGATTTGGTTCTATGCAACCTTCCTCTTGAATCAAATAAGACCCCAAACCGACATCCCAGATAACATTGGCCTGGGCCTTAGAGGGCCTCTGAGATTCTAACTCATCTAAATAGATATTTGGGATCCCTTCTAGCTTGGTAGTCATTTCCTTGATGATTGGGAAGTCATCCTCATCAAGTGCAAGACAACTTGTGTTAAGTACATTAGACACATAGGGTTCCACATGGTGTGTTGCCAATGATTCAGGTTTGATAGTGACCTTAGTCCCATATCTTGTAATGAAAAGCATGTGTGACCAATCAGAGGAAAGATACCCCCCTATTTTGACTGTAAATTCCCTCGACAAGCATATGGAAAATAAAGCAGGGAGGTCTATTATGTATATGTCGAGCAAGATGGAGAAATTGGGGCTTGCATGGAGGACTAGACTGGTATCCTTAGCTATAGCTATTGTGTTCACTGAAGAACCATCAAGCTGGGTAACTTTCTTTTGGAAAGGCTCATATTTCAAACCTACTTGGTCAGCCACCTTCTTAGGCATAACAGTGCTAGTAGCCCCACTATCTACCATGCAATTATGTACTAGAGATTTTCCAATAATTAAAGATACATAAAAAGGAGGTGGTTTTGAGTTCCTACCTTGCATGGTATTAGCCCTGGCATTGCCGCTTGGAATCTCTTCCTTATGATTAGTATTAACAAATACTGGCTTTGCAACTTCTTTTATTATAGGCAGCTGAGGAATCTTCTCTTCAGTCATTTCTTTCTTCAATATTTCAAGTTGTCCTAGAATAGCCAAAGAGTCCCACATACACATAGTGATATTTTTCTTCTTCATGTTATCCACTATGTTGAAGGGTACAGTTGTGTGTACTCTTTGGTGTGTCTTTTCTATGATAGGCTCAACCTCTTTAGAAGGTCAATTTTCTTTGACTAGGATGGAGGGGGCCTTCTTCAGCATGATAGGAGAAAAGGGTGATGAAAATTTTGTAGATGTGGAAGCCTTATCTCCTATTTGTTCCATGTCTTTAGCTCTTCTTTTAGACCTGGTATTGGTAGCAATGGTGGATTCACCATTTACTCCATTGAAATCTTGTTGCTCCCAATTGAAAAGAGCAGTTTCGTCATGTTGTGCCTCCTAGTGAGGAGGTGGTTCATTGGGAGAAGCCTCTGATTGAGTAAGTGAGGTGCTTTGAACCATCAGTGCTTGGTGTACCCTTCCATTTAAGCATGTTGTTTGGTTATGGAACTGATTGCAAGGGTAACACCATTCCATCTATGCAGCAAGGTTATTTTGACTTGGGACTACATCCCTAACTGGATTTGCAGAATTGACGGGAGTAGGATTATAAGTCTAAGATGGTCTCTGATTTTAGTTTTGCCTTTGCCCTTGATAACCTCCTTAAAATTGGGGTCTATTCTGTTGATAGGATTGTCCCTGATTTTGATATTATTGATTGGGACTTTGATTTTGTTGTTGAAGAGGGTGTCTAATCCCCTGTCCTTGTTTTTTCATACTAATCAGCTCGTTACTCATGGTCTGCATTAATTTCTTCATCTCTTGCTGATTACTTCTCAATTCTAAAAGTTCTTGGGAAGGGTCTTCCTTTACTTCCCCATGACTGGTACCTGCTTGAGGTGTTACAATAGTGGGTATTTGGGGAATTGGAGTTATTTGCAAAGGCATGTTTGGTTGTATGTCAGGGGAAATGGGCATAGGTGGTCTTGGGGCTATCATGCCAGCTTGTATTAGATAGTTCTCTGCCTTAACAGCAATGTCAAAAGCTTGAGGTAATGAAGTACCTCCCATAGATTGAATCGTGACAGAAAAATAGCTATTTAGACTTCTTAAAAAATATAGGAAGGCATGATCAGCTGAAGGTCTTACTAAGGTAGGAATTCTATTCCATGTCTTAAGAAATCTGCTATTGAAGTTTGTCATTTGTTCTTGAGGGGCTCTTTTAATGGTTGTCAACTGCTCTACCAGAGATAAGTTATTTGATTTATCCTCAAAATATTTACTTAATGCATCTCCTAATCTATCCCATGAATTAATGGAACTGACAGCAAGAGTTCTAAACCATTCTAGGGCCTTACCTTTGAAAGAGGCTACTAATATCTTGGTAGCCACATCTTCCTCTATGATGTTATGTATACTACAGATAGTGGTTACATCTCTTATGTGTTCAAAAGCTGTTGTTTTCCCTTCACCTGTGAAATCGGGTAGAATTTTAAGTGCTACCGGAGGTACATCATGATGTTGATCAAAGTTCAAGGGGCTTCCTTGATTGAAGGGGGCAAAAGCAAAATACCTCGCCATTGTAGGAGTTGTGATTTGCTGAGTAGCAGCTGTGAGAGTTGTATCTAAGGGTGAAGTTGAATCTTCTTGTAGTTCCCTAGTTAGGGATATTCCTCTTCTTCTAGAATGAAAAGGCCAAGGTCTTCTCTCTGAAGTATCAGGTGGTGTAGACTGTACCCTCCTAGTAGGGGGTGCTCTTTGAGATGATATTCTATAGCTCCTTTTGGAAGGAAACTGTGTAAACTTAGAAATCCTTGAGCTTCTTGTTTCAACTTTTCTCATAAACTTTGAATAGGACTGGGTCTTCTGTTCTTCACCAATGGAGTCGCCAGATATACTTGATAGGGAGAACTCTTTTAGTCTTTATTATGCAACCAGTATATCAGGAGTAGCATAATCTTGGTAAGTATCTTCAATTGGAGTCCCACCAGGCATGCCAGAACTGTTAGACAACTATATTTGCACCCTTCAGCCAAGATCTTGTAGTCTTGGTAATCTAGTGTAACATGGGAATCATCTCAAGGTTTTGGGACCTTTTGCTAACCAAGACAAGACCTCCAAATTCTAGGTCGGTTCCTCTTGATATGTCACCCAAATTTCCTTCTAAATAGGAAAGTAAATCTTTGAAGGAAAAGGGATAGAAGGAATGCATGAAAGGGAAAAGACTGAAAGCAAATTATCCTACTAGGTGATACACCGAAGGTGACCTAAATCACAATAAATTGACTAATCTCAGCATGAAAACCTTGGAACATAAAGAACACAACTTCCTAGATAGGTTTGCATAAGTATTTCATAGAGAGGCCCGAGACAAACAGAGGCTATTCAGGGAAAGAAGTAATTTCACAAACAATAGTGTATTTACTATAACTAGACAAAGACTATGACCTGCAAATAGACATCCAATTTTGCAATTTGGCACAAGAATGAGACAAAATGATAGGGGACTATAGAATATCCACAAACTCATCTAAATCAGATCATCCACAGTAGTACACACTATTTCAAAAGAAAGAGGGCTCAAAGACTTCAATGTTTCACCATAAATCACTCAATATATTCTAATTAAGTAAGAGAGATTTAGACAAGGAAGCCCAGGGATAGAAAAGATGTCACAAGAAGCCTCTGCAATATCTAAAAATCAATGAAAGATTACAAACTGTAGAAATCAGAGGGTAGAAAGAATGCGACGGATAATTTCTAAGTCTGGAAAACTCTTTGAGCTCTAAAGCTCTCAAAACTATAATATATACTCCCTAGCACGCAGGCTTGGAATCAATCTGATCCTTTTAGGGTTACAATTGATTACAAAAGGATTTCTCAAAAACCCTAAAACTATCAATTTCATTCATAAATGCATTCTAAAAATATCCTTGATCGATCTGATATGATTTTTAAAATCTTCTCACCTTCATCAATTTTGCTTCTACGAAGTCGGTCGATCTATCTACCTCTCTGCAAGCTGGTTCTGCAATAACTTCTGAGATCAGATATTTGAATTTATTTTGAATATTTAAATTCTAACGGTCCCAGGCGACAAGGATTTTTTTATTGACGGTGGAGATTTAAATCCTTCTTTCATTTTAAAATGTAGCCACTGGATAATTTCATTTACCTGGGTAATGCCTCATAACCTCAGGTTAACACTTTCTCTTTGCCGCTAGGTCTCCCAACCTTCCCGCTAACTCCAGATTTATCATGAGATTACACGACAACGTTAAAACTTTCTTTAAACTGGGCAGTAGTTGCCAAGTCTCTATTGCTTGATTGAACATTCCTTTTGATTGCGAGACCACCCGACCGAAAAGCTGCCAACTTAACCCATCCCTAAACTTAAGTCACACCTGTAGATAGGAATTATACTGAGTCACAGGAT
Source organism: Thuja plicata (assembly GCA_018584345.1). Classification (NCBI taxonomy): domain Eukaryota; kingdom Viridiplantae; phylum Streptophyta; class Pinopsida; order Cupressales; family Cupressaceae; genus Thuja; species Thuja plicata. Next base: position 1,237,872 of record MU226021.1, read on the forward strand.
CTCCAGGTCTTTTGCCAACTATAGTTTGCGTTAAGAGATTACCCAACTCCACTCCGATCATCATTTGATCCAACGATCATTGCTGAGTCTCCCGATCAAAATGGAAGATGCTTTTCTTTTATGAGACTATGAGACTAGCGAGAGTCAGGGTCGTCAGATGATTTGGAATATTTTGTTTTTACCACGCGAATTAGAGACTGATGCTAGGTATAAATGCACACATGGGAATTTGAAGGACTTAAGTTTCCCAAAAGGTAATAAGGATTTAGAACAGATTTTGGGTAACTAGGGTTTTGCCAAATACATAGGCTTTTGATACTTAGATTATTTGCATGGGCGGGGGCAAAGGAGAAACTAGAGAAACCGTAAAGAACACAACCAATATCATAACTAAGTTCCATCCTCACAGGCTGGGCTCAACCCTCGTGGGAGCCTCATTTTACTCCACTTGTAGCCAAAATATTTATAATGGGAAAATTTGGATAACAGTCACAAGTGCAACTATGAAGATATGAATGTGATTTATATCGGATTGGAATGTGAAAAGATTCTAACATAAGCACCGAAGACATAAAGGTCAAGATGACTGTGATGTTAGCTTACCCAATTTAATATAGCAAAACCACTCTCGCATCAAGGCATAGAGGCCAGGATGACCAGTAGAACGGTTGTGCAAAAATAGTGAAGCATAAAGCATGAAGCAAATGAAACCATGTTCCATGCCCCAAGTCCTATAGCTATGCATCCCGGAGAGACTTATTAGACAATGAAACTCAACGAAAATCAATAACAGTCAGCACACAAAGAAAAGATCATGACATAGCTCAAGCATTAAGTGTTGTGTTTAAAAATTTAAGTGTGTTAACTGATACTGAGTTTTGAGGATAAGCATCGAATGCTTGTAAGCAAGTAAGACCACATGACAAAATGGGGTAAGACCAAATAGATAAGTGTTGAAAAACACTGGATGTCAAGGGTTGTATTGAAAAATACAGTTGGGGTGGTGTTGAAAAACACCATTTGTGGGATGTCCTAAAGACTAAAGCATCCAAGAGACCAAAGCTAACATAGTTATGCCCCCTAGACAAAGACAAAGACCAATTCCAAACCAAGGCAACAAGGACAAGGCATGATGGAGAAAGGCTAAGTGTCGAGGACATGCGCTAAGAAACAGGGGTGTAAAGGCCTCAATTAGCGCCCATTTCTAGGTTTTCACCACTTGGATTTTATTACAAAAAAATTTTCTTTCATTTTTTTCATTTTTTTCTTCTTTTTTTTTAGGACTTTTTATAATTTTTTTGAATTTTTGCTACCAAGGCACCTATTTCCAGGTTCTCACCAAGGCACTTTTTTTATTTTTTTTATTTTTTTGGAATATATAATTTTTTTGGAGATACGTCAAACCGCCTATTGCTAGGTTTTCACTAAGATGATCATTTTTCAGGACATTTTCTTATTTTTAGAATTTTTGACAATATATCCTTTTTTGAATTTTTTCAGGATCAATAATTATGTACAAAGGATGCCCCCAGATAGAATGGGCATCAAACTCCCAAGCAAGATCACATTGTGCAGTCCTAATGTTTTAGCAAGGTGGAGGACAGGAGGGATTAGCAAGCTGGTGGAAGAGATGGAAGACAAGAGAATGCGAGAGAATGAAGGGAAGAAATCCTCAAAGGAAAACTCCTCAAAAGTACCCAAGCTAGGGAAAAGAAAGAAACATCATGTAAAGCACATTTGGACAAGAATGAAAGGCCAGCATAGGATAAGTCACAAAAGCGCAATGCAATAGCAGGAAAGAATGCAGTCCAAAGGAGTAAACATGTCAAGAGGCTTCATAGCACCATGTTTTACTCTTTTTTTTTTTATTTAGATCAAGACCAAAGGGGAAAAGGATAGCGATAGATGAAAATGAATGGAGGAAAATAGACATGAAGGCTAAACGTGAAAGGAATGAAAGAAATATCATCGTAAGATAGCTCACAAGATAGCCCAAATGTTTGTGTATAGATCAACATTGTCAAGATCAAAGAGAGAATACAGAATGGATGAAAGATGTAGAAGAACTACGCATGATGCCTGATTGCCTGGTTTTCATCATGGTACCTATCCAAGGCACCACAAGGGAGTGGTTTTCGCCATAGGATGAAATTATTTCTCTTTAATTTTTTTATTGTTTTTTTTTTTTTTGAATTTTTTGGAAGAAGGCAGGCTTTTTAGATAATGATCCTTGAAAGGATACATCATGATATGCCAAGGATTCAAAATGATATGCTCAAAGATGCTGATAGGGAAAGGAAGATGAAAGAGAAAAAATGGAGGATAAGGTTTTATGCAAAGCGAGTGAGGTTGGAAGATAGGAGGAATAGACAAATGAGGAAAAAGGATAGAAGGTAGAGCGATAGTGAATGGAAGGATTGTGAAAGGGTAGATGGAAAGGAAGGCAATATCAACATCAATACACACCTTGAAGGGTGGCGAGAAGATGGAGGAAATATGAATGAAGGAATATGTGAAGGAATATGGTGAATGGATAATAGAGGTTGCGGTTTAGGAGCATGGAATAAAAGAATGTTTTTGGAAGAAGATGAAGTGAAAGCCTTTGGAAGCTTGAATGTCAACTTCACTTGTTTCTCAAAATGAGACTCTTTCAAGAGAGACTTTGGAATCCATTTAGTCATAGGTTTTTTATTTCTTTTCGATGATTTAGAGAGAATATCTTCAATGATGGATTTTGGAACCCATACTTATCTTGTAGTTTTCTTCTTAGATATCTCTTTTGACTTTATGCCCCCATGTCGATTAGAGGAGACATGGTGATATTATTTTTTAGATGGATTCTTGTATTGCTTATTTTTCTTGTATTGAACATTCAAGTTTCTTCCAAAAGACTTGGGACTTGTGGAGGAAGAAAAAGAATA